>UESW01003952.1:1141379-1231917 GCA_900491605.1 Calamus simplicifolius
TTAAAGAATTCTATATGCCTTACTAGTTGTTGAATAACCTAGAAAAATTCCTTCATCTGATTTAGCATCAAATTTTCCTAAGTTGTTTTTACCATTATTATGAATGAAGCATTTACATCCAAATGCATGAAAGTATTTTATATTGGTTTTCTTTCATTCCATAATTCATAAGGTGTTTTCTTTAATATTGGTCTTATTAAAGCTCTGTTTAAGATGTAACATGCTGTGTTAATTGCTTCCGCCCAAAAATACTTTGGTAAGTTGCTTTCACATAGCATGGTACGGGCCATGTCTTCTAAAGTTCTGTTCTTTCTTTCAACTACACCGTTTTGTTGTGGAGTCCTAGGGGCTGAAAAATTATGATTAATTCCATTTTCAGTGCAGAAATTTTCAAATAAGTGGTTTTCAAATTCTGTTCCATGATCACTTCTTAGAGATACTATAGTAGTGTTTTTCTCATTTGTGACTTTCTTGAAAAATTTCAGGAACATCGAGAAAGTCTCATCTTTGTGAGCTAAAAACATTACCCAAGTATATCTAGAGTAATCATCTACAATCACTAGACCATATTTCTTTCCTCCTAGACTTGTAGTTCTAGTTGGTCCAAATAGGTCCATGTGAAGTAGCTCTAGTCCCCTAGAAGTTGAAACAAAGTTTTTAGATTTAAATGAACTTCTAGTTTGTTTTCCAAATTGACATGCATCACAGATTTTATTATTTTCAAAATCCAATTTAGGTAAACCTTTGACTAAATCCATTTTAATTAGTTTTGAAATAAGGTGTGTGCTTGCATGACCTAATCTACGATGCCACAACCAACTAATATCATTAATGTTAGCATTATCAGTAATTAGGCAATGACTACTCTTAGAAGTTTTGTTTGTGTCAACTAAGTATATTGCCAAATCTATAACCAGTAAAAACAATGCTATCATCAATAGAATTAGTTACAGTGCATAAAGAAGATTTAAAAGAAACATTAAAGTTTTTATCACATAATTGACTTATGCTAATTAGATTATGCTTCAAACCATTAACATAAAGTACATTATCAATTACTATAGATGGAGTTATGCGAACTTTACCAAGGCCCAAAATTTGACCTTTACCGTTATCGCCAAATGTCACAACTCCACCAACATTTTCTTCTAGGGTGATGAATTCCTCTTTGTCACCCGTCATATGTCTTGAGCAGCCGCTATCAAGATACCACTTCTTGTTTGATCTTTTGGCCACAAGACATTCCTGCAATATCATCAAACTTTATGTTTAGGTACCCAAGCTTTCTTGGGTCCTTCATGGTTAGTAGACACAAAAATTGTTCCTTTCGGAACCCATATTTTCTTAGCTTTAATATTTAACTTGTTGTTTAATGTTTTGCATTCAAAGGATTTGTGACCTTTTTCATTACATTTAAAACAAGTTATATTACCTTGGTTGGCTTTTACAAAAATATTCTTTAGTGATTTCTGTTTTCTTAGTGTGTTATATCCTAGCCCAGCTTTGTCAAAAACAGCCTTTTGACTATCTAGAATCATGTTTAATTTAGTTGAGCTTAAAGTAAATTTCTCAACAATGTCCTTATATTTTTTAACATCTTTCTAAGAGAGTCAATTTCTTTAGCTTGCTGTTCTTTATCTAAAGCTAAAGTTCCTACTTGATCTTTTAATCTTTAGTTGAGTTTTTAGTTTCAGATTTTATAAATCTCTTTCTTGATTCAGATTATCTCTTTCTTTCCTAAGTTCTTCATTTTCATTAGTTAAGTTTTTAACTTCTAAAGCTAATTCATTTTTACTTTTAGCTAAACTAACATTATCATTTTTCACAGATTTAAATTTCTTTTTCAACAATTTAAAATCTATCATTAGTTCATTAAAAGCTTCAAACATTTCATCAAATGTAAATTCATTGTCGGAGGTTTCGGAACTTACCTCGTCATTGTCGTCGTCGTTGGCCATGAAGCAAATATTTGCAACCTCCTTTTGTTCTTCTTCTTCGGAAGAAGACTCATCAGACCATGTTGCAACATATGCCTTCTTCTTTTTCTTGAAGGTCTTTTTCAATTGTGGACAATCATATCGATAATGCCCCGGTTTCTTACACTCATAACAGATCAAGGGGTCTTTCTCTTTGTCCTTGTCCTTTTCTTTCTTTTCCTTTTCCTTTTCTCCTTCCATTTTATTTCCAAATTTTCGTTTTTGGAAGGGTTTCTTTTTCCTCAAAAATCTTCTGAACTTCTTGGCCAAGAGAGCAGTTTCATCATTATCTTCATCACTATCATCACTGCTGCTCTCTTCCACATCTTTTGCAGCCTTTAGAGCAATGGTTTTCTTCCTTTTAGTTTCCTCCTCAATATGCTGCCTCATTGTCAATTCGTGGGTCATGAGAGATCCTAGAAGCTCCTCTAAGGGTAGTGCATTGAGGTCTTTGGCTTCTTGGATTGCTGTGACTTTTGCTTCCCACGATCTTGGCAATGACCTGAGTATTTTGCGAACAAGATCAGCATTAGTATAAACTTTTCCTAAACTTTTCAAACCATTCACAATATCGGTGAATCTAGTGAACATGCATGTGATGGTTTCAGTTTGTTCCATTGTGAACAATTCATATTTATGAACTAAATATTTATCTTTGATTCTTTTACTTGGTTTGTTCCTTCATGTGTAACTTCCAACCTATCCCATATTTCTTTAGCGGAATTACAAGTAGAGATGCGGTTGAATTCATTTGAATCTAAGGAACAATATAAGATATTAATGGCTTTGGCATTAAGTTGAGCCATTCTCCTATCATTATCATTCCAATCCCTTTCGGGCTTTGGAACAATAGTGCCATCAATAAGGTGTGTGGGTGTACTAGGTCCATTTAATATAACACCCCAAAGCTCATAATCAGAAGCTTGAATGAATATCCTCATTCTAGCTTTCCAATAAGAATAGTTTGAGCCATTAAAAAGTGGAGGTCTATTCGTAGAATGACCTTCAGCAAAACTAGAACCACTTTGTGTTGCCATAATGACCTTTAGCTCTTGATCGTGAGATCAAACTCTAAATGAGCACTATGCTCTGATACCAATTGTTGGCCCAGATGGCAACCCAAGAGGGGGGGGTGAATTGGGTTCTTAAAAAATTTAAGACTTTTAAGCAATTTAAAATGAGATGTGCAAGTGAAAGGATTAACTAATAAGCAAAGCACAAACACAAGTATATGAGAGATAGAGAAGAGACAATTAGGCACGGCAAACACAAGATATTTTTATAGTGGTTCGGTGCAACCAACACCTACGTCCACTCCCAAGACTCACTTGGGTCCACACTATAATCTCTCTAGATTACAGCCGAGTTGTTTTCCAAGTTCACAACTCAAACTTGTTGTTTTTCCGGGATCACAACGAACCCAGCCGATTTTACACGGGCTCACCGGCACCAAACCCAAACACAAGCTATACCTAGCTTGTACCGAGGTTTAACAACCTCCTCTAGTTTAATCCCTCAGATTAAACTAGATACAAACAAATAAAATGAGTTTAATTACAAGCAGCTCCTTTTTGAGCAGATATTTCAAAATAAAAATTGAGTTTAGAAAAGCCTGAATATTAAAGCTTGAGAGCTGGCTTGGCTTCTTTGGATTCCTTCCTTCAACTCCTCTTGATGTTGAATCAGGCCTCGGCACCGATTCTCCACAGATTTGAGCTTTGGAGTTGGGTTGAAGCTTTTTCTCCCTTTTCTTTGAATGTGGAAGATCTTTGATTTGCTCTTGAAAGTGTTGGGATCTCCTCTTGAATCTTTGTAGAAGGTAGCTCTGGAGTGCACGAATCTCACTCTTGGATTTCACTCCTTTTGAATCTTTCTTCTTAAATCAAACGATTTTTCTAATAACACTCTGTTTTTCCCTCTTTTGAATTTCTTACTGAATGATTCTCAATATATATCTTCTCTCTTCTTTCTTTGTTGAATGGCTCCTCTATTTATAGATTCTGAAACAATATAGCCGTTAGAAACAAAGAAAAATAGCCGTTATTCAAAAATATATCCGTTGGAGCTGATGTGTCAACTAAAAAAATTTCCGCCCAGAATTCGGGGAGTCGGCTCGGGACTGTGCGAGTCGGCTCGAGCAATCGAATCCAGAACGCACCAAAAAATGAGTTTTCAGGGGTCGACTCGTGAAAATCTGGGAGTCGACTCTTGACTTTCAGGAGTCGACTCGCGAAAAGCTGGGAGTCGACTCGAGAAGCACTCAAAAATGAGTCTTTCTGCCGTCTGAGTCGAGTCGGCTCGCACAGTCACGAGTCGGCTCGAGAAAGTTCAGGAGTCGACTCGGAAACTCTCGAGTCGGCTCGGGACTGATACAAAAATCAGAAAACATTCTGATTTGCTTTGAAAATCATCCCAACCAACTTTGAAATATAAATTTGACTTAGATAATGTTGTTTTAACAGTAAAGCTCAATTTCAAAGCATTCTCATTAAGTCATTGATCTTTAAAAGATTGATATATAAAATCATTTTTGAATTCATAAGTATAGCTCACTGAAACATATATTCAATTGATTCAAGAAACTCATTATATTTTTAATAGTTCATAGTTTCCAATTTGAAATTGAATATTTCATTGATTAACTTAACATTTTCATAGCCTTTTAGAAAGTAAAGCAATGTCTTTTGGAAATCATCAAAATTAATAAGTTGGGGCAATTATGTTTCAATAATTTCTCAACAGTGTCCCCCAGCTTCCGCTCACCCCCTCGATATTGGCAAAGAAAAACTTATCTTTCCACCCTTTAACAGAAATGGAAGATACAATTTGAGGATCCTAGTGGGTCTTGGGGTGAAGGACCACCAACCCGTTTGCTTGCGGAAGGTATATAAACTGCGAAATAAGGAAATGCTTGCCTCTATACCTTGCAGATGACAAGAATCAGAAAACCAACGATGGTCCGGATGGAATTAGGGACTAATTGGGAGGGTGTTAAAGAATACCTATCTAGAAGATTGAGGATGAAAGGGTGAATGGGTAATCGAAGTCCTGCCTTAAAGAAGGCTCCGTACAAGGCAACCCTTTTGGGATGGGAAGAGGTTACCCTGTCATTAGAAGCGGGGTAGGACAAACGTACGTTTGGAGGGAAATTATATTTGGCTCCTAAGTTCAGTATGTCTTGAGCAGACATGGTGGAGGCAGTCCACTCGGGGGACTCCTTGACAGCACTGGAGGGACCAGCGGCTGCCGAACGACATCGGGGAGAGGTTCGTCTGACGGCCAACCGACCCCCGATTGCGGGGTGTCCGGCCGACCGCCGCCATTCCGGTGAAGTGTGGTCAGAAGACGGGGTGGTCCAATGACTCGGTAAGAAAGCAGAAGGTTGAGAAGGAATGGGGGAACGACCCCCGGAATCAGAAATAGAGCAGGAAGGCGAAAAAGCCTTGGGAACTAACCTGGAAAGCTCGAACTAAGATTGAAGGAGTACGAGGAGGGGAACAGACACAGGAGGTGGACAGACGCTTGCAGACTCTAGGCAGGCGACTGTAACGTAAAAGAAGGTGGGGATGGGAGGATAAGGATGATTTTTTTTTCTTTTATAGCCCCATTTCAAATCATCCCGCGGCTGTCCGATCTAGCCATGTGTCTACCTTCAACTGGAAGCCGCTTCGGCAGCCCATCTGCGCGCAAAATGCGAAAAACACCACCAATGAAAAAGGTGGCGGTGTCCTTATCGCAATGATGATGCTCATCTTTTTACAACTCCTCGCCCCAGAAAAATCTTCCCCAATCCCAACAGCTTGAGCGAACGAAATGATATCATGGAGATCAGCCACTTGGGGGATATTAACACCCCTTTCGTTGGTGACTGTGCGCCAACCCATCTCAGGGGCGGGGGGCATCTGATACGGCTGATTGTCTCCTTTGGGCGGCGTTATAACATTCTGCGCAATTTTCGGAATCAATGATGTGATAGCTCGTTTTTGGGATGTTGAAATTCCTATCTCCGCCCTTGGCTACGGCCTCCATCGTCGGCCCCAGCCCTTGGCTCCGGCCTCCAGCCTCCAGCGTCGGCTCCGACCTCCAACTCCGGCCTTTGGCTCTGGCCTTTGGCTCCGGCCCTTGGCTCCGGTCTCCAGCCTTTGGCTCCGTCCCTTGGCTTCAGCCTCCAGCCTCCAGCTCCGGCCTTTGGCTCCGGCCTCCAGCATCGGCTCCGGCCTCCAGCGTCGGCTCCGGACTTTGGCTCCGGCCTCCAGCTTTGGCTCCAGCCTCCAGCGTCGGCTCCGGCCTTTGGCTCCGGCCTACAGCGTCGGCTCCGGCCTCCAGCTCCTACCTTTGGCTCCAGCCTGCGGCTTTGGTCTGGCTCTAACCATAACTTGGTGCCATACTTTCCAAAATACACTGAAACCCACTTCAAGTAACGGACCCCGAGATTCGAGACATCTGTTACCGCGTATCTCGCTCGCTGAAATCATGGGCAGGTACTAGTGCGCCCTGCAGTTACCGGCATACACGGTGGCTATTTTGTAACGGCTCACCCACTTGCCATTCAGGAGAACGTGGCTCCCCAGAGAGGTATAAGAAGAGGACCCAAGCTCAACGCGATGGGACTCTTTTCTTTCGAACTCTACTGATATACAACTTTCCTGTTCTACAACCCACTGACTTGGGCGTCGAAGGGTCCCCACTGGAACCACCGGTCCGGAACTTTTTGCAGGCTCCTGGAGGAAGATGGTGAGCTTTCTGTACTCTAGAAGGCCTACGGAGATCCCAGCTCACCCGACGGTCATTGCAAGTGGTTTGGCAGCAACACAGTGAATTGTGAGAGTTGTTGTAACTGCAAGCTATATAGCAAACCCAGTAACTGCAAATTTCTTAAAGCATGTCATGATCAGTGGTATAAAAGAGAAAACAAATGGTGAGGGGAAACAACATTTAAAACATGAAGAGAATTTTTCAGAGCATCAACTTAAAGTATTCTAAAGCCCTAAGGTCGAGAAGTCATTGGCAGGCTGTACAAGGACTAAGCTTAAGAATGGAGATTGTGGCTGCACATCCCAATTTTAACCAATTGTATCATGATATAATTATCACTTTTCGGATGACACAAAAAGATCTCATCTACTAGGCTGGATAATAATTGGGATGATTAAATAATTAATTAGTATGGAACGCATTAAACTCATGCTTGGTAACCAATTAACCTCAAAAGCTAAAACTGGTAAAGAAAAAATCTACAATATATATTAGGCTTAACATGAAGAATACTTATTTCTAGTAGTTAAATTGCATACAGTGCACTCGTTTGGGTGAAGTGAAGAAATATATTTGAACCTATGTGATCTATATAATTATATCATGATACAATTGGTTAAAATTGGAATGTACAACCACAATTTCCATTCTTAAGCAAGTATTTAAGAAGGCTAATATAAAGGTCAGAGAATGGCGAACCCCACTATTTCTAAGCTCCATTCTGCTCCTTATATGTTCTTTCCAATGGAGTTGGGGAACCACCAGAGCGTGGGGCTTCCGCTACCAAGATCTTGTGAGCCAATCCTCCGCCATTTGACCAAAGAACATGCATGTCGCTGCCTTCGGCGCCATGTTATCTCTTGTATCTTCGTACCTTGGGAGCAGTCGTGGAGTTGGCGGCACCTATAGGAGCCCATTCCACTGTCCATATAGGACATTAAAAAGGTTGGCCATACCCTGCAGCAATAGCTGTCCAAGCTAAACTATACCTGCTAATCAGCTGTAGCCACCTACTCTGATGAAATACCGCCGCTTTGATAAATCACATGGAGGCTACTCCATCATCAATGCTCTGACAAATGATCATACTTCAAAACTCGTAGGCTCTAAGTATTAATAAAGGCTCTAAGAACTATTAAAATGGGTAAGAGAGACCCTCAACGAAGTAACATCAACAACTCAACACATAACACTCCTAAACGCTCATTCTTGCTCACAAAGAGCACCTTTTTAAGCCTCTCTCTTTCTTTCGAGCTTTTTCAAGCGGCTATTATCGAGAGCACTTATTTGAGTGTCGAAAGGTTTCTGTCAGAATCTTCTGTCCTCGAAACTTGTTTGTAGACTTTCAAGTACGCAGAGCTCGTCGAAAGATCTCGGAGTCGCTAAAGGAGATGATCGGAACGTTTGAGGATAATGTTTTGGCGTCAACCGTGATGAACTAGGCAAGGTAGGATCGAAGGAAGGGGAGAGAGACGGACTGCTGGAATTGACTTCGGACAGAGGAAGCCATTTCTCCATTACTTTGTTTAACGCGGGAGGAGGATGTGGGTGGATAGATGGGTAGATTTGTGGTTAGAAAAGAAAAAAAAAATTGTGATTAGAAAAGAAAAAAAAAGTTTTTTCTTAGAGGGCAGAAGAATGCGAACTTACCTTGTCTTGTTTGGAGGCTCACGCAAGCCAACCAGGACAGCCCAGCGGTCTAAGCTCTCTGTCCTGTAGTCGCGGGTGCGAGCTAGCCTCCTCTTTCCTCTCCTCAAATAAGATATAGAATGGTCTTTCTCTCTCTCTCTCCCTATAAATCTTCTTGTTTCAGAGAGACACAAACAGCACGAAGGACGAAGGCGAGGGAGGAGGGACTGAATTCTTGTTTGAGAATTTCATTTTCATATCGAGGTGGGCCCAAAGTTAAAATCGTACTTTGAAAGTCCCGAACATTGTTTTTGGTTACGAATCTTGTGATCGAGGCCCTAAAATGATAAAATTTATAGGCTGTTCATCGGATGATATGGATGTTTTGGGGGACTTTCGGCCAGAGTGGGTGACTCGATAAGGCCTGTCGGACGGTGGGACAGAAATAATAAACAGCTCATTTTGGGGTGGATATATGTTCAATGAACTTTGACGTTCTGTTTTGGGTCTTCTTTGAAGGGAAAGAAAGAGGGAAACCGAGGAGGAGAAATAATATAAATTTATAAATTATTTTGATTTAAGAGATTAAAATTTAATTTTTGAAAAAAATAAAGTAAATATGTAATTCTAATTTTTCTTTTTTTTATTTCCTTTGATTTTCAAGCAAAAAATTTAATTATTCTTTTCTCTTTTTTTTTTTTTAATTCTCTTGTTCTTCTTTATTCATCCAGAACCAAGTAAAATTTTACATTATAGTATAGCAGGATATTCTGATTGTAGCTAGCCAAATTGATGGATCGCATTAGGACGTGGACTAAATTTTCTTTCATACCGTTATCATTCATGATCTAATTAAAATTTTTAGTGCTCAAGCTTAAAAAATTTTAGACTGGATTGGATAGCTTGGATGAGTTAGCTAATTGGGTTGCTCGGCTTATGATCAGATTTATATATTCCTCAGTTGTATTGTATTGTATCAAACTGTTTTTTAAGTTTTTTAGATCTGATTTGATTTTTAAAGAAGCTTTTATCCATCTTACGAGCCGAGTTTTAGTGTCTAAGCCTGTAAATTTTGGATTAAACTAGATGGGTTAGGCCATCTGGTTCATGATGGGCTCTAAATCTATTAGTAGTAATATATAATTTTTTTATCTGAAAAAAATCTCACCAAATATAATTCACACAAAATACGCTCTTAAATTATATTGCTTTTATGGTAGACTTTATGAGTCCATTGATTGACGGTTTTATAACTTTATGTTTTTTTATTCTCTCCAGTAAATAGTTTTCTTTAAAGAATTAATGTGAATCAGTTTGCTCAAATGTAAGTATCTAAATAAGGCTTTCCAGCTTAGATTTTTTTTTTTTTTTTTTTTTCAGTTTATCTTCCTAGAATTTATTCCAGTACACTGGTGCGGTTCTCAAATAGCTGGCAATAAATCATACGTTTAAAAGGGGTATTGGATGGAATGATGCTCGAGTTAACAGTTCATGGAACCGAATAGATTGCCATGTATTAGACTATGTCGCAATAGTTGGATTTAAAGTTTTTCTCATCTGCGTAAATGGGTAAATTCCCATTTCACCTTAACCTTATAGCCACTATTATCTCTCTATACTGAGCAATCAATATAAATGACATAAATGGTATTCCATGTTAATTAGCAGTATAAATGGATTTCCATTCACATATAGGCGCCAAGTGTTGTTAATCTGATACCTTATTGTTAAGACCACTAGTAATTTTGTTTCCATTCCTTTCTTTGTATACTTCCTGGAGGCATCTCAGGAAGGCACCTTATTATTATGGGATGCCTTTTCTGCTGCAATGCCATCTAAATGATCCAACTTTGAATCACGTCATTATATCATTCAAAATTGTAACGTCAGTCTTACTGAGGACTTACTGTGCTAAGATCAATAGAGATAATTACGAGATCAGATCATTAAAACATTCATCACATACCATAGGTTGGGGGTCTACCAGATCGAACATTCAACACTTGCACATTCTAGATGGAACCAGCAAGCTTCTAGGTGTAACCTTATGGATGGACATCAGCAGAGCAGTGGTCTGGAATTAATCTCAGTTGAAATAAAAAAATTTATGGGTCAAAAAGCAGCTGAAAGCTATTATTAACCTTAACCTGGCTTATTTTGAATGATATAATGACGTTTGAAAAAACTACAGAGAATTTTTCAATCTAAATATTGCAACGTTTGAAAAAACTACAGAGAATCCGAAGGGAAAGCTTGGACAGCTGTTGCTGAAGGGCGTGAGCGACTGTTACAACGTTTACCAAATGTGCCTCTCATGCCACCTTCTGATGTTCTATGTGGACAGTGAAATGGGCTCCTATAGGTGCTACCAACTTCTAGCTACGACTGCTCGCAAGGTACGAAGATACAAGAGATAACATGGTGCCGAAGGCAGCGACATGCATGTTCTCGGTCAAATGCCGAAGGATTGGCTCACAAGGTCTTAGCAGCGGAAGCCCCACGCTCTGGTGATTCCCCAATTCCATTGGAAAGAACATATAAGGAGTAGAATGGAGCTCAGAAATAGTGGGGTTCGCCATTCTCTGACCTTTATATTAGCTTTCTTAAATACTTGCTTAAGAATGGAGATTGTGGTTGTACATTCCAATTTTAACCAATTGTATCATGATATAATTATCACTTTTCGGATGACACAAAAAGATCTCATCTACTAGGCTGGATAATAATTGGGATGATTAAATAATTAATTAGTATGGAACGCATTAAACTCATGCTTGGTAACCAATTAACATCAAAAGCTAAAACTGGTAAAGAAAAATCAACATATATTAGGCTTAACATGAAGAATACTTATTTCTATTAGTTAAATTGCATACAGTGCACTCGTTTGGGTGAAGTGAAGAAATATATTTGAACCTATGTGATCTATATAAGAATAAAATCATATAGTTTTGCTAAAAAATTTGTCTTATAAAACCACAGGTACAATTTAAGTGACCACCTCTTTACTTGGTAAGATATTTCCTTTGTAACTACTGAAAAGTTGACACCAACTATGAAAGAAATCAATTTGCAAACTTTTCGGACCAAGAATTAAGAAATTTTTTTTATAAAATTACATATTTGGGAAGTGATGGAACTTCAGATTTGTAACTAAACTGATTGAGCCATCATCAAAAATGGGTCAATTCAGTTATTGGCATTAGAATAGTTAAATACTTGCTCATTCTTGATTTTAAATGAAAGATAAAATATGATAATAAAGACTATGCTCCTACAACCATCAAGAAATCACACATGGTGTAATAACATAGGAAGGCAAATGAAAATCATGAGAGTGATGCTCAAAAGATTAGAAGTGTTCCCACAACAATTCCTCAAGGAAAAGAAATGTCTGCTTTGAGAACTGATGGAAACCTCTTCTAAGAAGCCCCCTTTTAAGATACAAAGTACTCATTGTTACTTAATATAGCAGCAGTCCTCACCTCGAAGAAAGACACTGTAAAAATCCATCAACAAACAGTAGATTAACATTGTCATGTACTATGTAAATTTACAAAGAAAAATACAAATATATGCACAAGGCAAACTATCAAAAAGAAAGAGCTGATACACCTTTCAGGTCAGTTAATTGATTGTCATTTTCTGCATACTCCTTTATGCATGTCTATGCATGGATTGGAAAATAAACATAAAATGGCCATAATCAAGGATAAAATATAAAATTTTGGTCAGCAGGGACTGAATGTAAAATGGCAGTCACGTAAGGGGTGGAGTTCAATTTCCCACTTTGGAGAGAAATTGGATTGCCAAGTTGGCCCAGTAGTTCAGCATGCCCATTATTTTACTCTAAACTATAGGTGGATATGGATCAGATATCAATGTGTCTATATTCAAATCCATTTTTCGTTTGGCAGATATGGATGTGAATATAAATTGTAGCTGGATACAAAATTGATATCCATATTTGTTTTAAATGTATTGAGCAACCAATTATTCTATCAACTTAAGCTTTTCAGGTTAATTAGTGACTGAACATAATATCGAAGCTAAGGTTTGCTGGAGGTCATAAGTTTGAATCTCCTCCATACTAATAATTCATCTAATCATCTTGATTATTCTCTTGACTGTTCAGTCATTTCTGCCTATCTGCATGATCTGGGTTACACAGAGGTCGGGTGCTAAGCTTGACATATATTATTGATCCTTTCCCTCTCTGCTCAAGCTTTTGGGGTGAATCGGTTTCTCAACATGATATTAGAACCAAGTTTGATGGATATGAGTACAAATCAGATATTGAGCTTGCAATATAAATACAAGATAGAAGTTAAATAGTTAGATTTTGTGATCACCAAATCAAAAATATCACTTCGTAGAAGGAAACTTAAGTCCATGCCATGTTAACATGATCAATGTTTTTCTTTAAAAGTTCATGACTACCATATAAGATTAAATAAAATTAGAAGTAGATATTTGAATGTAGACTGGATAACTATCCATCTATGTCTTTATTTCTTTTTTTTGATGATTATTGATATGTATAAAGATTAGTTGGATGCTAAAATTTCTATCTATATCTAGATAGATTTAGATATGAAAATGGATTTGATCCACTTTCATCCCTAACGAATAAGGTTGGACAAGAAAAGTGATACATAGGCTGGTCATGGCTCAAAAATCTTAGCCCATTTTAAAAATAAGATAGACCAAATATTGGATATGGAGTCCAAAAAGCCTTTGATGCATATAAAACATAAATTTAGGAAAGTTGAAATGGTTCTATACCCAAGATAAATTGCAAAAAAGATTGTTATATCGACTCGACATCATAACTAGAAAGATACCCTTAAAATAGATAGAGGTTAGTTAGATTTAGATTGTTAATACTTGAGGGGTAGTGGAAGACTAATCCCTTGGTTAGGGACCATGTGGGTTTGGGTATAGTTAAGGACCCCAAGAATGAGCTGGAATGGGATTATGTTTCCACTTTGGTTCAAATTATAAATGCATCTTAAAAGGATTGTTGTTCTTTTTGTAAGTTATCAGAACTAGTGACTCAAGTCTTGGTGAGATGGGAGCTGAGATAGCCATCTTATCTCATCTTCAAGAGATTCTAAGACCAATCTTGCCATCTTATCTTATCTTATCTGGCTCATAATATATTAAAGTATCAATTTTAAATAGATTTAATTTATCATAAAAATATAGCTTTTGAAATTTAAATATATTTAAAAATTAAATATAATATTAAAGCTTTATAAATGAATTTTTTAAGAAAAAAAGTATCTCAAGCAAGTCCTTGGATGCCTGATGGGGTGAGTATACAAGGGCAGTTTTCTTTTCTAAAGGATAATAAGTTATGGGCTAAACAAATAAAGGCCACTGAAGCAAGAGAAAAAAGCATCATTGTAGAACTTAAGAAAGAAAGATATACTAGCAACTACATGAGTGAGAATGTGTGAGAACCAGTTCTGAGGCAACCCAACTAGGGCCTGTTCAAGTCATTCACTTAAATGGAGGGAGGTTGTATGCTCACCACCATATTTAAGGGAGAGAGTACATGGGAGGTCACTAAGGAAACATGAGGGTCAAGAGACTGAAAACTTAATCTCTTTCTATTTAGCCTTTCCTTCCCCTGTCTTTCACACATTGCAATTCTCTATTATGATCGATCATCATCTTTCTTTCTATTTTTTGTTTGAGTCATTCATCACGATGATCCTCCTTCCTACTTTTTATTTGAGTCATTGATCATTTTTGAGATTGCAAATTTTTCTCCTTGCTTTTCTAGTTTCACCACCATTTTGACCTCATCCTATGTTGCTAGACCTTGCTAGTAGATGTGTGAGTTGGTCCTCCTCTGAACCCAATCAAACAACTTGCATCATTTCCCTCTCCTTTCTACATCTTCTTTAATCTCACCTGCTTCTTTGAGGTTGAACAACCACATCCTCCACTATGTCATCAAATGAGCCAAGGTTGGATCTACAACCCCATCAAACCTTCCTCCCTGCTCTATTTCTCTCTCTTTATTTCCCTCCAATTCTCTTTCTCCTCTATGTTTCATGTTTGTTGGATGCTGGCCAAAGACACCACTATAGCTTTAGCACTGGCCCATCTACCCAGACTTTGCTTCTACTCCCTTTCTCTCCTCTAGTCCTCCTTTTCCCCAACAAAATCTTTTCCCTCTCTGCTTCTCTCTACATATTGACCCTAGCCATCGATCATCTCCTTTTTCTCTCTGATTAGTTGCATCCTCTCTTTGGTATAACCCCTAGTCTTGGGAAAAAGATTTACCACTATACTTGTTCAAAACCTAGGTAGCTTTCCCCAAGCCTGAGGCCTTTTAGGTGGGCTTGGGCCAAGGTTTTAAGCCCATTGGGCAAGGCCAAGCCTTAAAAATAGGCATGTTTAATAACAAAGCTAAGTTTGTGCTTATAATAAAGCTCGATTTGAACCCATCTTGGCCCAAATATATTTTTTAAATTTTTTTTTCTACTTATGTTTAATATGTCAATAGATTTAATTGGAAATTATTTAGGCATATGAGTTTAATGAGATACTACACAAATTGTAGGTGTTGATAATAGTTAATTATTCATATTTTATTTTTTAATTCATATTTTATTTTTTTAAAATATTTTAAAATATTTTATAAGTTTTTTAATTTCAAAATGGGTCATGAAGCTTGAGGCTTGGTTAGTAGCCTATAGCTCAAGTAAGGGTTAGGCTTGAGCCTAGAAGGTATGCTCGAAGGCCATGCCAAGTTGGGCTTGGTCTTATAAATTTTATTATATATTTTGGTCCAAACCCGCCTCAGCCTGTCCAATAAATGGGACTAGTTACCATCATGGATCCTTGACCCATGCCCCCATTCTTCTTTTTTGTCATACTTTTGTTAACTTGGGGCTTATTAATCTTGTGTATGCGGTGGACAACTATTTGGATAAGGAGAAGACTAGTTTAAGGTTTGTTTCTCCTTATATTTAGCAAAGATAAGAATATAACTTTTATTCTTAGTTTAAGTGTATGTAGCTTATACTATTTTTAGGCTAGTAAGTATCTTGATCTAGAGTTAGTGATAAGGAATTAGATTTTAAATCAGGGAATTACTTAATTTAAATGATTAAATTAATGAGAATGGTGACTCTGATATCTTATGAGGGTAGTAATTTTCATTATTGTATTAATTATTGATTTTAAGCTAACTAGATATGTAATGAATAATTATGGTCTCACATCTTTGATTGAATTTTATTTTGGTAGAGGTAAAAATCTTTTTGAATGCATGTTTAGAGAAAAGTGCAAATTCTTGTGATAGGCAAATGTCTCATGTTGTAGATGAATATGTTTATGTTGGTGCAGATTGTGGCTACCTAATTGATAAGACTGAGTCTAGAGTTATACTCTATATTCTTAAGATAATTTCGTTCCGCAATGGTGCTTACGGTCTGTATGACGATTGTCTTTCAGATACAACAGTCTTCTTTTGATGAATGCGGCACTATAATTCATCAAAATATCAAACCAAGAATGCTTCTCTCTTTTTATATGTACTATTGCTATACTTCTTTAGGAGAGTATGCAAATGCCTAAAAGAAGAATGGAATCAAATTGGATTGGGTTGAATGAAATGAAATGCATACGGTCTTATTTATAGATTTTAGCTGTCATTGAATACATCCCTACGAAATTGATCTGCACCATTAGAACTCATCAGATGCGATCAACGGTTTGATCAATAAGCCTTTTCGTGCTGGGATAAGTTAATTTACAGCCATGATCTGAAGATCACGCGATCAATCCACCTCTTCGAAGCCCTGATACGCCAATCTATCACCATGATCTGAAGATCACATGATCGACCTGCCTCTCCGAAGCCTTGATTCATCGATTTGTAATCGTGATATGAAGATCACACGATCAATGCTCTTCTCGAAAGCCTTGATAGGCTATCATGCGATTGATGCATATCTTGATGCATCGATCTATGTCTTGATGCGTATCTTATCACCAACGATCAACTGATCAACTGAACGGTCCATCATCAATCGATCCAATGATCAGTTTGATCTGATTCGATGATCAATCTGATCCTGATCCGATCATTGTGATCAATAATCAATTGATCTTAGCCCCTTATTTTAATCCGATCAGTCTCCACCATCGGATCCTCATGATCAAGGAAAAATTTAAAGCCCCTAAGCTCCTCGCGATGATGCGCAAGTGCGAAGTGTAAAGTACAAAGTGCAAAGCACCCATTGCACCCTTCGCACACGCACGTGCATGATGAATCACCCTCAAACTCTCCACTTATGGTGAGCCTAAGAAACTTAAGCATAAAGGAAGAGATTTTCATATAAGTGACCCTTCCTTTCTTGATTTTTTGATGTAGGACTAAATATCCTCATAATTTTTATTCACACACATAAGGAGGTAATGGGCTTTCAAGGCCCATTAGGGTATTCAAGGCCTTTTGGCCCATTACCCAACAATCCTCCACATGAATAAAAATTGGTCTTAGATCAAAGATCAAAGGTCAGCAAAGGCGATCCCCCACATAAAAGGATTTTAATGCAAATGATTATGCAGACTTAAAGAGAGTATAGTGGGATGAAGTTGTATTAGGATAGGTAGCTTGTGGCTTTGAACCTTCCTTAATGAGTTATTATCGAGTTTACTTGCTAAAAAGTGAACATGATGTCTTAAACTTTTCAGCGTTTTGTGTAAACCAAAACAATAACAATCACACAACTTCTTTCTGAGCATTCTTTGGTTCTCATGGTTGTATTCATTTTGGTCCCGAACATTTTCTGATTTCATGAGTGCTTTAGAGAATTAAACCTTAAAATTCTCATAGAATTGACCTAATTCACACTCACATAGGTGATTCTTATTAAGAGTATCCTGCTATACTCCACATGAATGTTCATGTCATAAGAACCATTAAAAGCAATGCCTATCCTAGTACCTTTAGCAGATAGCACCAATTATCATAGAAATGAGTAGGATTATACATCCTTAGTGCTATGCAAGTCTCTTCATAATTTAGTTATCCCTTTTGAACCTAGATCTTGGGATCTCAGTCAGCTAGGTTGGGTATCCACTATGAAGATTTTTCAGTTATAAGTTTTAAACCCATTCTCCTCGATAAACAGTTTACTTGATCTCTTGGTAACCCCTTTGTTAATGGATATGCTAGGTTTTTCTTTGACTGAATATAGTCAATAGAAATTACACCAATTTCAAGTAACTACTTAATGGTATTATGTCTACGATGTATATGTCTAGACTTATCATTACACATCTTATTCTGTGCTCTACAAATTATTGATTGACTATCACAATGTATGCATATTGTAGACACAGGCTTTGGCCAACATGGAATATCTTCTAAAAGGTTTCGAAGCCATTCTGCTTCTTTAGCAGCCTTTTCTAAAGCAATAAACTCAGATTCATAGTGGATCGAGCTACATATGTTTGCTTAGAAGATTTTTATGACACAATACCTCCTCCTAAGGTGAATACATATCCACTTATGGATTTTATATCTTCTGTGTTAGATATACAATTTGCATCACTGTATCATTCTAGTACAGCTGGATATCTTGAATAATGTAATTCATAACTTAGGGTATATCACAGATATCTTAATACCCTTATTAGAGCTGTCCAATGATTAGGACCTGGATTACTTGTGAATCTGCTCAACTTATTGACAGCATATGCTATGTCAAGACGAGTGTAATTCATGACATACATTAAACTGTTAATTATACATGAATATTCTAACTGAGAAATGGCTTCTTCAGTATACTTAGCCAAATGTAGATTAACATCTACAGTATTTTCACCGGACTAGTATCATACTTTTTAAACTTATTTAATATTTTCTCAATATAATGAGATTGAGATAATATTATTTTTTAGATATTCTAGTGATTCGAATCCCTAGTATAACATCTACAATACCCATATTTTTCATATCAAAATGTTTGATTAACATTTTCTTTGTATGTTTAATCATTTCAGTATTACTATCAATGATTAACAAGTCATCTACATATAATCAGATTAGTACCATACCCTTCAGACAGGGTTTTGGCATATATACATTTGTCACATTCATTTATTTTGAATCCATTTGATAACATGACATTATCAAATTTTATATGCCATTGTTTCGGTGATTGTTTTAATCATATAAGGATTTAACAAGTCTACATACCTTCTTTCTTATCAGGAATAATAAATCCCTTAGGCTATTCCATATATATTTCTTCATCTAATTCACTGTTTAGAAAAGTAGTTTTAACATCCATTTGATAAATTTTAAGATTGTTAATGGCCGCAAAAGCGATTAACATTATTATAGATATTATTCTACTTACTGATGAATAGGTATCAAAGAAGTATATACCTTCTTTTTGTTTGAAGCCCTTAGCAACTAATTTGGCTTTATACTTGTCAATTGATTCATTAGCCTTTAGCTTTTTCTTAAAAATCCACTGCACCCTAGAGGTTTCAGACCAGATGGTAAGTTTACTAACTCCCAGGTATGATTGTGCATGATTGACTCAATTTCACTATTAATAGCTTCTTTCCAAAAGGGTGCTTCTGGATTAGACATTGCTTCTTTGAATGTCTGAGGTTCATCTTGTAACATATAAGTTACATAATTAGGACCAAAGGACTTTGTAACTTTTGGTCTCTTACTGCGTTTGGGTTTATCTTCAAGATATTTTTTCTAATGATTACTACTAGCAATATTATCATAAGTTCTTTTATTTGAACTTATTTTAAATTTTTCTTTGCTTGAAAATATATTTTCAAAGAATGATGCATTCCTTGATTCAATGATTGTATTTTTCTGTATATCAGATATATCTAATTGATACATAAGAAAGCGATATGCACTACTATTATGTGCATAACTGATAAAAATATAATCAATATTTTAGGTCTATTTTGACCTTTTTGGAGTCCGAAATAGCTACTTTAGCTAGACACCCCCATACTCTTAAGTAATTGAAAGAATGCTTCTTTTCTTTTCATAACTCATATGGAGTAACATTCTTCTTCTTAAGAGGTATCTTGTTAAGAATATGATTTGCTGAGAGAATTGCTTCTCCCCATAAATTTGTGGTGTATCAGAATTTATCAACATAGTATTCATTATTTCTTTTAATGTGTAATTTACGTTCCATAATTCCATTAGATTGAGGTGAATAAGGAGCCATAGTTTGATGAATAATGCCATGCTCTTAACAAAATTGTCAAAAGGTGCATCATATTCTTCACCTCTATCACTCCTTATAGCCTTAATCTTTTTACCAAGTTAATTTTCAACTTCATTCTTATAACATTTAAACATTTCTAAAGCCTTATCTTTAGACTTTAGTAGATACACATAGCAGTATCTTGTTGAATCGTCAATAAATGTTATAAAATACTTTTTATCTCTTCGAGTTTGAACTGATTTTAAATCACATAGATCACTGCGAATTAAGTCAAGAGGTTTAATATTTCTTTCTACTAAAGGAAATGATGTTTTTGCTAACTTAGCTTCAACACACACATCACACTTGTAATGTGGATCAATTTCATGATTAGATAATAATTCTAATTTTATTAATTTTTGTAATGAATTAAAATTCACATGTCCTAATCTATCATGCCATAAATAAGAAGAGTCAACCATATGAGCAGAAGAAGAAGCTTTATTCATTTCAAGGTTTCTGTGTATAGTCATTATATTTATCTTAAATAATTCATTATTCAAGTAAATCCTTCCAATAAATATCCTTCTATTAGTGAGTATAAATTTGTCAGACTCAAAGATCATCTTAAAGCCATTTTTTTAGGAGGGAGCCTGATATAAGATTCTTTCGGATGTCAGGACATGTAGCACATCATTTAGTAAAGCTTCTTGCCAGATATTATTTTTAAAATAATGTGGCCAAGTCCTTCTATCTTGGATGTAGCAGAGTTATCCATGATCAGATTTCTATCATTGATAGGAGTATATGATGAGAACATACTCTTATTAGAGCAGACATGTTGGTAGCTTCAGTGTCGATGTACCACTCATTAGCTTTGTCAACCATGTTTGCTTCAAACATAACAGCTGACAGCATCATCTCGGATTCTTTTTGGGATAGGGTTTTAGTAATGTTGACCTCTTTCTTTTCTTTCTTCTTGAAATGACAGTCCTTGGATTTGTGTCCTTGCTTTCCGCAGACAAAGCACTTTTTTTGAACTTATATTTCTTTGGATTGCCCTTCTTCTGTTTAAAGTCTTCGCTTGAAAACTTGCGTTTCTTCTTTCCTTCTATGAGGTTGGCCTTAGGCTCAGCAGGTTGTCCTCTTGTCTTCTTATCTTGGCTTTTGTTGTCTTCCTCGATCCTCAAGCGGACAATTAGATCTTCAAGTCCCATCTCCTTTCGCTTATGCTTTAGGTAGTTCTTGAAGTCCTTCCATAATGATGGTAGCTTCTCTATGATGACAACTACCTGGAATGACTCACTGAGAGATATTCTCTCTGCATGTATCTCATGCAGGATGATCTGGAGCTCTTGGAGTTGCTCCATAACAATTTTATGATCGACCATTTTGTAGTCTAAGAACCTTCCAACCATAAACTTCTTATGTCCAGCATCCTTTGTCTTATACTTTTTGTTCAGGGATGCCCATAACTCCTTGGCAGTAGCAATAGTACTGTATATATTGTACAGGATATTATCCAAACCATTTAGGATAGTTCTTGCAAAGAAAGTCTGAATGCTTCCATGCTTCCACCGCAGCAATCACTTGCTTGTCGATCTCTCTTCTTTTAGGACTGATGGATCTTCATTCAGTACTCTGACCAGATTCAGAGTCGTGAGGTAGAACAACATCTTTTGTTGCCACCTCTTGAAGTTCATGCCAAAAAATTCTTTGGTCTCTCGGCTTGAATGGATGTCATCATTGTAGCCATATGCAGCAGCACTTCCTGATAGCAAAAATTTATCTTAAGATTATTGGCGCATATTGTGGCACCTAATTGATAAGACTGATTTAGAGTTATACTCTATGTTCTTAAGACAATTTCATCCTGCAATGGTGCTTATGGTCTGTATGACGATTGTCTTCCAGGATACAACAGTCTTCTTTTGATGAATGCAGCACTATAATTCAGCAAAAATATTGAACCAAGAATGCTTCTCTCTCATTTTATATGCAGTATTGCTATACTTCCTTTAGGAGAGTATGCAAATGCCTAAGAGAAGAATGGAATCAAATTGGATTGGATTGAATGAAATGAAATGTCTACGGTCCTATTTATAGATTTTAGGTGCCCCTTGGATACATCCCTACAAAATTAATCTGCACCGTTAGATCTGATCGGATGCGATTAACGGTCTGATCAATAAGCCTTTTCATGATGGGATAAGTCAATTTACAGCCATGATCTAAAGATCACGCGATCGATCCACCTCTCTGAAGCCCTAATATGCCAATCTACCATCGTGATCTGAAGATCACGCGATCGGCCTACCTCTTTGAAGCCTTGATACGCCGATCTATAACCATGATCTAAAGATCACGCGATCAACGCGCTTCTCGGAAGCCTTGATAGGCTATCATGCAATCGATGCATATCTTGATACGTAATCTATAATCTTGACGCATATCTTATCACCAACGATCGACTAGTCAACCGCCTCTTATCCAACGGTCCATCATCAATTGATCCAACGATCAGTCTGATCCTGATTCAATGATCAATCTGATCCTGATTTGATCACTGTGATCAACGATAAATTGATCTTAGCCCCTTATCTTAATCCGATCAGTCTTCACATTGGATTCTTATGATCAAAAAAAAATTTAAAGCCTCTCAAGCTCCTCTGCGCAGTGCACCTACAAAGTACTCATTGCATCCTTCGCACATGCACGTGCGCGGGGGTGATTCTATGCATCATCCTCAAGCTCTTCACTTATGGTGAGCCTAAGGAACTTAAGCATAATGGAAGAAGTTTTTATATAAGTGAACCTTTCTTTCTTGATTTTTTGATATGGGACTAAATGTTCTCACAATTTCTTATTCACACACATAAGGAGGTAATGGGCTTTCAAGGCCCATTAGGGTATTCAAGGCCTTTTGGCCCATTACCCAACAGTTTATACATGGACTCTGACAATATTTGGCCTTTTTAACATTGTGAAGCATGATATGTATACTCACTTAATGAAAACTAATATATATAACTAAATAGTTGAGTAAGAATTCTCATGCATGCTCCCACATAGTTTTTTATTTGTGCATACGTATTGCAATATTGATGGCTCCATATTGCATGATTACAATTATTTTATTTGATTATGCATGGAATGTGACAATTGGTTGCATGCTAATGTGATATGTTAGCTTCATTCAAATTAATTAAAGTTGAAACCTATATATTTGAATTATTGAATAGGAGGCATTTGGACTAGTTATGTTACTACGGATTACCAGTCGAAGGCTAAAGCATGACAGTATCAATTAACCCATCACAAGCAAGAAATGTGGCATTATCGATTATCACATCATGGGCAAGAAACATGACCATCGTTAGTCCAAAGTTGAAAAATAATTTAAGCTACCAATAGAGAACTCCAAGGATGCCTATTATGAATTAACCATAATTGTTGATATTTATCCACTATTGAAAGGAATTATTTTTCCTAGTTTTGTGAGTGATGCATTTAGATAGCATGCACTATTGAGTAATGGAAATAAAATTCAAGATTTGGTTAATTTGATGGTGAATTTTCATAATAATAATATGGATTTATTTGTTACAGTATAATTGTTGTCAGTTTCCATCCAATTATATATTTTTATTTTTAGGTGTATGGGGAATTCTTGCCAAGCAATTTATTCATTCCACTTTATGTTTTTCTTTTCAGAGCCATAGGATACTTAGCATGAGATTTGGGGTTACTCCAATGGGAGGTGAAAGGAATTAGAAGATCCCTAATACTATCGGATGTTTTGGGCATTTGTAGTTGGACTAAATGTATCATTTACAAATATGAGATTTGGTTCTTGAGAATATCAGTTATATTATGTTTTCTTTTCAGAATTATGAAAGTTTATTTAATAATGTAGGCCTTGTATATTCCCTAGGGTTATTGTCACAACCCAAAATCTCATCCAAAAAGACTAGCCAAGAAGGTATTACTTAAGCTCCTTAATCCTGTAGTATACAACCAATGTGAGACTAAACACTCTCTAGCATGGGTACTTACATACTCTCTCCATTCAAATCCTACCATTCTCACTATATTAAGAGTTTATATCTAAATTCATATTCAAATCCAATCATAACCATATAGAGTTTATCTGCAGTGTTCCCTAGTCTACATTAGCCATGAGTTATGTTCGCTCTGACACATTTGTCACAACCCAATACCTTACCCAACAAGGCTAGCTAGAAAGCATTATTTAAGCTCCTTGATTATGTACAAGCACTCAAGATCTTTCTAGTATATAATCGATGTAAGACTAAACACTCATCAACATAGTCTCTTATAGTTATACCTTATGAAATGTGTGGTCGTGTTACAAGCCAATCCAAGTAGTGGGTTTGGTGAATGATAAGTTGTCTATTGGCACTCCATGCGTGAAAAGATAGTCCAAAATCAAATAGTAAAGAAAAAAAGGTGAAGGGCATGATATACTGGTTGGGCCTAAAATGCAACTTAAGTTTTTGCATCAACTGGGTCCCAACATAATGTATCTAAAGATCTCTATATCTTCTAATTATCTAAATCATAGATAATAATTCCTAAAAAGAAGGTTCATCAAGGAAACTTATGATCGAGGATCATCAAAGAAGCATGTGATGGAGCACAATTGAAGCATGAAAAGAATGATCACATCGCAAGTTATATTTGAATAAACTTAAAGAGTGATTCTATAAGATTCATTTTAAATTACAATGATGTCATGAAACATGCTCTAAAATATCACTAGATTAATGCATTTATTCATAAAATAATAAAATTCACACTTACTTTAAGCTTAAATTCATTAGAAGTTGAATTCTTCAAGTTGGAGAAAGTTGATGCAGCCCAAAAAAGATAATAATCATATTTTTTCAAAAAAGAAAACTCTATTAAGTATCTTTTTAGAAGTCTTATTTTTGTTAATGTTGAATAAGCCTATCATTAGTAGTCTCTTATTTTTGAAAATATTTTTATTCTAGCATGATTTCTACTGAGCCAATTTTGCTCTACAAATAGGTTCCTAGTATACCCCATTGAATTAAGAATTGAGGAATGAAGTCTTTAGTAGTGTGAGGCCATAAATTTTCTTAGGATGATTAAAGATGCAAAATCAAAGAACCTCAAAGAGTTGGTATGAGATTAGTAGTTATCCTTATTATAACCAGTTTGCCTCATATTAGATATCAGAGCAGCTTATTTACATTAGATTTAGTATCAAAGCAACTTGCTTGTATTAGATTTGATATCAGAGCCAAATCTAGCAACTCTCTTCCCTATGCTTATTTTTCTAATTTCTTTGATTGTAAAACTATGATTAAAAAAATCATTAATTTTTGCCACTACCTCCATCTAGCCTAGTTTCTATCTTTTCTTAAAGGAAGAAGAGGAAGAAGAAAGAGAGTTACAAAAAGAAGCAAAAATAGAAAGACAAGAAAATCAAAAAAATAGAGAGAGAACAACAAGAAAAAAGAAAGCATGAAAAAAAAGGAAACAAACAGATGGAGAAGAACTCCATCTTCTCCTCCCAAGCTGGTGCTTGACACCCAAGCACCTTGTGGGATTTCTTCACCGTCTCCACCACCATCCAAGTTCTGCATGTGCATCACTAGCCTTATTGCCCATGTCTTCACATCCAACCTCATCCCTTATCCACTGTCTCCACCACCATCCAACTTCTGCATATGCATCACTAGCCTTGTTGCCGCTGTCTTCACACCCAACCTCATCCCTTATCTATATGCAGTGAGCCAGAGTCACTCATTGAAGCTATCACCCACCTAGTGTCACCAGCCCAGTAGGCTCCATGACTTCCCACCGTCACCGGCCCTCACTTGGCCATCATCTTTGTAGCGATTGACAATCCAATCATGACTAGTTCACTTTGTGCCTCCCCTGCAACCTCTCTATCATGCTGTCATTCGGCATTATGTTCCTTGTTTCTTCCTAGCACCCAGCAACCATTTTGTTGGCCACTCTCTTCTAGCCATCCCCTAGCTAGCTACCCACCTTCAGCCAACTTGAGTGCATTAGACCCCTTCACTAATACAACCCCTTGTTCTTGCTATTGTTTAATCTAGTGAAATCCACCAGAATCATGCCAACCCCGCCGATGGCCACTAATCGGTGACCCATGACTTCTATGAAAAATGGCTATTTTCTAGCCATGATCCTCATCCAATGACTATTGATTTTGTTGAAGAAGACACTTAGAATAAGTTGAGAATAAAAGCTTGAATATCTTTGGAATAAGTGGGATAACTATTCTACTATTATTCCAACCCCTCAATTTTCAGATTTTTGGAGGTTTGACTAATTGATAGGGTGTGTTGCACTTAGAATCAATGATTAATTACACATCTAGTGCTTTGTATGCAACTGTGCAATGACCATGTACTTCCATCTGTATCACCATTGAAGATCGTATTACCCAAATAGAACAATTGTACTACTCAGTTCTGTTATCAACATCTTCAACTCTCCATAAGCATTACAAAACATGCCATTCTATAGTGATGGTTTTAAAAACTATTGCAAAAATATTCAATATTATACGTGGTAATTGTTGAAGCATTTTTTCATGATTATATAGCCATTGTACTTTATAAGCACATTACAAAAGATGACATTCTATGGTGATGGTTTTAAAAAACTATCGCAAAAGTTATATAATGTTGTGGTGGTTAATATTGCTAAAAGTTTAAGTGGCATTGGGTATCTTGTAAATGCTATAGAAGATGGCATTGTATAGAATGCTTTTTTTAAATATGTCATAAAAGATTCATAATGTTGCAATGCTTATTCATAAATTATTAATTACTATGAGGTTTTTTTTTTTGCGAGGTATCTTGTAACCTCAGCGGTAGGTTAAAGAAACAATTCTAAAACCTGTTGCAATAGATATGTAATGTGGCAGAAATTATTAATGAATATTTGAAAAAGTTGTTATATTGTGATATGGGCATGGTAAGAAGGTATTTAAGAAGAATGGCAAGGTATGAAGTTCACCAGTGGGCAAGGCTGGGAACCATCAACAAGGACCTGTTCTCTAGAAGGAAGTTGGCGATAGAAAGTAAGGTTGCAAAGTCATCGAGATTAATGCAAGAGAGGAAATGGGGTCTGTCATGGCCTTTGTGCTATAGGCCATCAAGAGAAGTTTCACCAGCATTGTTGTATTAGGGTCACATACATAGAGCACAAGATCTTAAGGAGGTGTTTGGTTCACGGATTGAAAGATTCCATTCTAGCATGACATTACTAGAAATGTGATTTCTGAATTTTAAAAGTTTGGGCATGTAAGATAACCATGTTTAGTTTTTGTAGTAATTAACAGCAAAATACTATATTTTGCATTGATATATTTGATTGACAAACATTACCAAAAATGATTAGAAAATATATTAAAACAAAAATACCCTTATCTTGTAAATTGAAAAGAAACAAAAGGAGAGCAATATTTTCAAATATAACTATTTAAACATATTAGTATAATTAAATATTTATAAACATAATATACATAATATTATTATGATTAAATAATTATTGTAACTATTTAATGAAATTAAATATTACAAATATTAACAATAATAATATAGAATAATTAATAAATAATACTATCATAATAATCATAATAATATATTTAGTATATTAACAAAAATATTAATATATATTTATAATATAAAATATATTATCTTCATAATATATGCTTTATTAATATATTATTATAAAAGTAATAATAATAATAATTATAATATAAATATAATTAAATTGAAATAATTAATTATCATATATAATTTAACATAATTTTTTATTATTAATATTAATATATAATAAAAATTAAAATTTTAATATAAAATACTAGATTATAAAATTAATAATATTAATTCCATATATGTTTCATAATAATCTTTATGTATAATTAATTTATAATTATATAGGTTACTTGAAGGGCTTTTTTGTCCAAAATTTTTAGCGTTGAATTCTTACCACGTGACAATCTCACGTTACCATCCCTTGGTCGTAATTATATTACCATAGTTTTTGGTAATATGCTTTCTATGGGCATCTCAAATACTCAAGTGGATGCTTGGATTTGCTGAACCAAACATAAAACTCTTAAAACATTATCATAGGATGCTTGAGAATTTTTCAAGATTACATGAACTAAACACCCTTAGCAGGCCATAGAGAAGTCGACTGTATACTATGAGTTAGAAATTGAATTTCGATGAGGGTTAGGCCAACTGGCACTGGGCTTTGAATCAATGGTTTGGACCAATCCAGCGACATAGCTTGGGCCAGGCTTGGTAATATGATGCGGTTGGTTACTTGGTTTCTCCATCATATCGGTTAGGTTTCTAAAATATTTTCGTTTATTTGCTGCTGTGGTTTCATTTCATTGTTAAAGAAATGTGTTCATATTATTGCCAAAATATTTTAGGATAACAGCCAAACTTTCAAGATCGACCATCACATAAGCATCACGGAGTTATCACAAACACGTGTAAGGAAATAAATTAAAACAAAACAAAAATATAGATAAGAGTCCAATCTCGTATACATACCGGGAAAATTTGCAGTGTCAACGGAGTAATTGGAGAGTGGGATCACAAAAGACTTGATCCTCCCAGTGCAGTACTTTGTCCGGGACGCCATCCTCGAATTGTTCTTTGTTTCCAACACAAACACCCATAGAGTTAACGAGCGAATTTAGTAGTTATCTATCTAATTAAATACTAGCTAGCAAGGAAATGAAGAAGGAAGAAGATTTCACCTGCATGAGAAGGTAGCTCTTCCCATCGATGCTGTTCTTGATGACCTTGAAGCTCTGCCCATAGTATATGTGGAATAGCTGGGCGTCGTCCACTTTAGAGATGTTGCCCACCACCGGAACAGTCTTGGCCGCTCCTCTAACTTGCAACACTAAGAAGGCGAAGGAGAAGAAGAATGCAGAGAGGGAATAAGTCCTCTTCAGAGGCTTACAAAATGCCATGGCTTTCTTCTGCGTCTCTGCGCCGGCTCCCCTACTCCAAGTTAGACTGTAACCAGATGATGGAACGAGAAGTGGAAGCTGCTTCGAAGCTTTCCTGTGGCGGTGCGGCGTCGGTGAGGATTTCATCATCTTTCCTTTGGGTTTTGGGGTTTTAAGTTATAATTATTGGGAAAGGCCAAGAGATTTATGCCCGCGCCTGTGACTTCGAGTGGATGGCAGGCCCTTTTTGTCGTCGCCTGCGTTGTTTTGGATTCTGGGTTAGCCTGGGGTAGAGTCATGCGTTGTCTCGCGTTGGTTTGGTTGAGGTGTCTCAGGTAATGGGGAGCTTCTATTGCACCGCTCGAATTACCCTTATAAAACTTAACCAAAATGCCCCTGGATTACTCTCTGTACTCCCCTAAATAAAACACCCCCCTTCCCACCCTCCCACTCCTCCCCCCTCCCCCTTCCCACGTACATGCAAAAAAAAAATTCCCTCAAATCCATTTAGTCCATTTAGACCCTCATTGAAGAGATTTCAGTCTTCAATTGAATAATGAACAAGCAACTAACAATTTAAGAAGATTCTATGGACGCAAAGGTTCATTTTTTAACTTGTTTTGAATTTTTTTCACAGTTCGTGATCTGTTCGGTCACACAGGGCCGAACAGAAGCTTTCTGTTTGGCCTTGGTTGGCTGAACAAAGGCCTTATGTTTGGTCGAACTGGGTCGAACAAAGGCCCTGAACTAGGCCGAACAGAAGGCCTCTGTTCGGCCCTGTGTGGCCGAACAGAAGGCCTATGTTCGACCGGGATGGGCCGAACAAGAGGTTGAGGTTTAGTGTTTAGGGTAATTTAGGGTTAGGGTTTAAAATGATTTTTTAACCATGCATGGCGATGCTTCAACCGAAAGTAGCATATTAGCTCTGAATGTGTGATGGATTACACAAATTAATTACAACTTACGAGGTATGATAATTTTGATTGCAATTATTTTATTAGTTGACTGAGCAATATGTAAAATTGTTTACTTACATTAAAATATTTATTGTGTAGATATTCAAGAGTAGAGAAAAAATGTGTAATTGGTGTCGGAAAGCTGGGAGGAGGAATGGATTTGTTGTTATTATTAAAACTTCTTATTCGGATGGTAATGTTAACAAACCAAGAATTGTATTTGCTTGCGAAAGGAGTGGTACCTGCAGAAGTAAACGCATAAAGAAAAAGGGATTAAAGACTAGGGCTGATGGCACTAAGAAGTGTATGCCCTTTTGCCTTAAGAGGGAAGAAATTGGACACCGCAGATGATTGGATATTATTGGTCGTTTGTGGTGTGCATAATCATCTGGCTGCGAAGCATCTCGAGGGGCACTCATATCCTTGACGATTATCTAAGCATGAGATTTCATTGTTAGTGGATATGTCGAAGAGTTTGGTTCGGCCAAAGGACATATTGTCCAAATTGAAGCAAAGGGATGCCCTCAATGTTACGACAATGAAAACGATCTGCAATGCACGACAGAGGTGTAAGGCTCTAGAGAAAGTTGGGAGATCTCAGATGCAACATCTTCTGGGTAAATTATCTAAGGGTAAATACATTGAGTGACATAGGAATTGTATTAAGTCTAATGTTGTGCGTGATTGTTTTGGGCACACCTTGGCAGTATAGATTTGTTATGTGCATTTTCTCGTATTTTGATAATGGATTGCATATACAAGATGAATAGATATCGTCTTCCTCTCTTAGAGATTATGGGGGTGACATCAACTAAACTCACATTTTCTATTTCTTTTATATACATGGACTATGAGCGGGAAGATAACTATACATGGGCATTAGAGAGATTGCACAGTGTCATGGACACTGATGGTCTGCTTGAGGTGATAGTCACAGATAGTCACAGATAAAGTGATCAAATCTTATGGCTTTATTAAGAATAAAGAAAAACCTTGCATTTATAAATGGGCTAACGATTCTGTTATTGTATTTCTTGTATTATATGTGGATGATATTCTCTTAATCGGGAATGATATCCCTGCATTACAAGGAATAAAGACATGGTTATCATCACAATTCTCCATGAAAGATCTGGAAGAAGCATCATACATCCTAGGGATGAAGATCTATAGAGATAGATCTAAGAGGATGCTAGGTTTATCCCAATCTACGTACATTGACATAGTGCTAAAGAGGTTTAGCATGGAGTATTTCAAGAAAGGCTATCTTTCGATAGGCCATGAAATTCATCTTTCTAAGAAGGATTGTTCAACAACTCCTAATGAAAGAGAACGTATGAGTCGAATTCTATATGCTTCGGCAGTAGGATCGATTATGTACACCATGACATGTACAAGACCAGATGTGGCATACTCACTAGGAGTAGTGAGTAGATACCAATCTGATCCAGGAGAAAAACACTGGCAAGTTGTTAAGACATTCCTTAAGTATTTAATAAAATACTAAGGACCAGTGGTTAGTCTATGGAGAGTCTAATTTGAAACTTGTTGGATATACTGATTCCAGTTTTCAATCAGATCATGATAATAGCAAAAGTGTATCGGGTTTCGTATTTATCCTAAATGATGGAGTTGTTTGCTGAAAAAGTTCCAAGCAACATATAGTGGTAGATTCGGTGTGCGAGGCAGAGTACATCGCTGCATCAGATGCTACGAAAGAAGCTGTGTGGCTGCGAAAGTTCATCTCCGAGCTTGGAGTGACACCTTCCATAGATGAACCAGTCCTGTTATACAGTGACAGCACTGGTGCCATAGCTCAAGCAAAGGAACCACGAGCACTCAGTGCACCAAGCACATACTGCGCCGGTTTCATCTTATTCGAGATAGTAGACCGAGGTGACATAAATCTTCAGAAGATTGATGGAAAGGAAAACCTAGGTGACCCATTTACTAAAGCACTCAGCATCAAGGAGTTTGACAACTATAAGTTGAAGATGGGTATTAGATACTGTAATGAGTGGCTTTAGGCTAAGTGGGAGTTTATTGGGAATTGTATACTAAAGCTAATTATTTGATGATTGTACTGATGTAAATTGTATATAATTGATATATTAATAAAAGTTATTTTGCAGTTTATTCATTGCAAGAACATCTTCTTAATACTCCTGAAAGTAATGAAGCCCTTAGGATCTTCCTCACGATAAAGGAGGATTTATCTTAGAAGGTCCTTAAAAGAGTTCGCGACCAAATGATATACTATGACAGGGCCATAGTACTATCAATTATAGGACGTTGTATATCATATTTGTTGGTTATCCTCTAACCAAGGAGTATAGAGACTGGTATGACATACAGGTGAAAGTGTAGGAGTACATTTCACCGAACGTGACTCATTCCGGATACTCTGCTGTCAAGAGTTAATCCGAAAAGATATAGGTATAAGTATCCTTCAGACCTGAAGATCACAACCAGTGGCTTACAAGCAACTCATTGTACTTAGGTGCCGGACCACCTGGATTCTAATACAGCTACGAAAGGTTACTGGGTGCAGTCAAGTACTTGTGGTAGTCAGTTGTGGATCAAGATGGAATTTGACCTATCCCATTAAAAGGAGAATGCTTGTGTTTCAATTTAGCAAGACCTTGGCCAAGAGGCACTTCATGTGAAAGTCACATGATCACTAAAGTTGAAATCACTTTATGGATTTGCTATTTAGAGTTGACAGGCTCTTAAGCCATCCTTAGCATTTGTGGTCAAGAGGATGAATTATACGGTAACTGTTTCTTAGGGTTCTTGGAGTTTGCTCGGCAACTCTTCGACCTATCCGGACGTCGGGTTCCATTGCTAGATGGGCACATCGATTAGTATAGAAAGTTGTTTCTATGCTACCGGCTTAGGTTCGAACCTAGAGAGTCACACGCATAGAAGTTTCCTAGGATGATCTATTTGCTGATCAACGATTGAGAATCGTATATGATTTAATTAATCAATTTGATTGATTGAATTATCTCAATTGGGTTAAGTACAATTGAATAAGATTCAATTTGGTTTAAGTCTATTAGAAGGACAAGTCAATTTCAAATATTGATTTGAAATTAGACTTGATTTGAATTTAAATAGATTCAGGACTAGCCAAATTTGATTTGGGCTTGGACCATGATCTATGTGGGTTAAGTCAAATAAATTCAGATCAGAACCCAAACCTCTCGAATATGGATCTCATATGATGAGATGGCTAAAATCTCATCTCATGAGATAGAATTTAATGCATGACATTTATTTACCGAACGTCGGATTTATCCCTCGTCTCTTTGGTTTTCTCCGAACGACGGAACTAAACCAAACGCCGCGACTCCTTGGTTTTCTCCGAACGTCGGAATTAAACCAAGCGCCGCGCCTTCGGCGTCTCTTCGCTTTTGCCAAACGACGGATTCTTAAATGTCAGAATTAAATGTCAAGGCTAAATCTAGACTATAAATAGAGGGCATTCCCTCACCAGAGAACACAGAACAAAAAATAGAACAACAATACACGATTTGTCGTGGATTGTAATTCTAAATTGTCGTGGATTGTAATTCTAAAATGTTAGAATAGAAAATCCTGGTGATTCTGGTGTTAGCGGAAGCCTGGTGGATCTTGGAGGAAGATTCAAGTGAGAGGATTCAAGATCAGCAAAGCTATTTTTCCGCGAGCTAGCACTCCCGGAAATCTGATCATTCGGGGCTTCGCGTGGACGATACTAGAGGCCGGACGATTGAACGGCTGCAGAGCAATAAGGATTTACCTACTGTTCTTAAGGTAAGTGATTTGATCCCTAGATCTTAAGGCAGGCTTCAAGATAATAGTGTGACTAGTCATCTTGAAGATCAAGATATGATCTTGATGTTTTTATATGCATATTTTAGATCAAACGACCCTGAATATATAGGCAAAGATATGATCTTGATGCATATTAGATAGATTAATATGTAATCTTTTAATTTCCGCAATGATAATAGTTATCAATTTTTAAAAATATGCATGCCTCGGAGACTATTTCTCCCTACAAATGGTATCAGAGCCATGGTTTCGTTAATGATCTAATTTATTGCATGTAAATTAATATTCTCATTAATTATGTAATTATGGCTAAAACTTATCACAAGGCCATATGGTCACAGGTGGATTGAAAATCCGAATTACCCATTCAATGAGGTATTCTGTGACATATTGCCGTGCGATTGTTTTATCGTTGATGCTTTGTTTAAAGAAAATTTAAATTGTGCTTTGGCATCAAAACATAGATTACACACACTCTCAAAAGATATTTTATATTTGATACATATTGATGTTGTATAAAACCATAATATTTGCATGTTTAGTATAAAAACATAGATATGATATATGATGGCATGATGTCTATGTTATAAAACATACAAATATTTATGAGAGTTTTATTTGAATGTCAAATATTAGTTCATAATTTTTTTTTAAATATGATCTAAATATAGGAATTATGAGTAGTAACATTATGCTTGATTGAAATATATGACATGTTAACATGAAATATATTTAATCATTTGGGTTAGCTAAATCGGGTCCATAAAGGGTTAGACTCTAAGGTTTAAATCAACTGGACTAAAAGAGTATTTGTTCAAATCTAATTAGATTAGGTTAAGAATGCTCTAAATCAAACAATAGTTGTAGTTGATCAAGTCCTTCTCTTTGATTAAACCAAATGGAAGTAGATTAGGCTCCGTGGTTGAGCATGAATCTATTAGATGGTCAAATCAGAATTGGTTAACCATATGATGTCAAGGTGGGATGGCAAGTTGCTCTAGGATCAACGATCGAATGGTTTTTAATTGGGAGCTACTCGTATTGATGCGTCTTTAACGAGTTAATGGCATATCCCTCCCATCGATCTCTCTCACCTGGTCATTGTGGTGAACCATTTATGATTCAGATCATTTACCTGATTCGGGTTGACCCATGCCTGTAAGGATATCAGTATGACTGATTTAGGTGCCACTTAACCTGACTTAATCTTGTTTCATTCTACCGATTTCATAGATTCAGTGGGAGAACTTGATTAGTCAATTTATCTTCATATTATTAAAATCCTCTAAAATTATTAGGTCCTTAAAATGAAATAGTTATATGATAACTAGATCATAGCCTCCCATTAAGGTGGGTGATAATGAGTCCGATGTCTTGATAATCATTGGAGGCACTCCATGCCTGGTGCTTGTCAACCATCGGAATTATCATTCATTATATGATAAGTCAGCGTAACTATTAAATAAACAGTCAGGTGAGCCGAGCTTCACTCGGGCTTGGTTGTCTATTGATAGGTTACACTGATTATATCATTTAATGGTTGGACCTAACCAGAACTTTCAGTGGAGGCACTTCATGCCTGCTGAAGAGGTACATGGGGCAAAACTGAACACTAAGAATTGTTTGGGGAAACAATTGGTTTTGAACCTACTCTTAGATGCATATGGGTTAGCCAAGCTTCACTTGGGCCTGTATGTAGTTTATGTAGATCTTAGTGCCCGCTAAAGAATTAAGAATAATTCTTCGAATTGGGGTGTAGAGGCTGCCAATTTGAACAAAATAGTGGGAGAATCTTTAGACTAAAGTCCAAGTCTTTAGACTGAATCAATTTATATACTAATAAACTTTAGTTTTTCCTTATGCAGAACATGGCCACTAATTTATCATTAAGGTCCCTATTGGATAGTGACAAATTGAATGGTTCCAATTTCAATAGCTGGTTCAGAAAACTTAAGATCGTCCTTGAGCATGAGAGGATTCTATATATTCTGAATAATCCTGCACCAAAGATACCTGATGCAAACACCCAAAGTTCTGAGAGAGACACTTATCAGAAGTGGCTCAATGATAGAACTAGCGTGCGTTGTATCATGTTAGCAGCAATGAACGATGAATTCGGTCGCCGGTTCGAGAATGCTCAGCCAGAAGAAATCATTCAAGCGTTGAATGAATCTTTCGGCACACCCGACGATGTTGAAAGGCACAAGACTAGTTGTGCTATTTTCAATGCTCGAATGAGAGATGGATCTCCTGTCACTGATCATGTATTGTACATGATCGAGAAGATAGAACTCCTAAGCAAGCTCGGCTTTCCCTTACATGAGCAGTTGGGAAAAGATGCGATCCTGAATTCCTTGCCTCCATCCTTCCGACCTTTCCTTACTCATTTTCGAATGACAAAGCCTGCAGTCAACTACCACGGTTTGTTGGGGTTGTTACAGAACTTTGAGAAGGATAACCAGCTCTCTAAGGGTTTGGTTAATGTGGTTGAAGGATCTAAGGTAGGGCGTAAACCCTTTGGGAAAGGGAAGAAGAAAAAGAATAATAAAAGGGTGCAACATGCTAGGACATCTATAAGGGGTCAGATGCAGAAGAAGAAAGTTGATAAAAGTCAAGCTGAATGCTTTCACTGCAAGATGCAAGGGCACTGGAAGAGGAACTGTCCTCTTTACATTGCCACACTTGATCCAAACAGGCCAAAGAAGAAAAAGGAGCAAGATGTTGCTCAACAAGGTATTTATATGATAACACCTTGTAATTTTTCTATATATGATAATCAGACCTGGGTATTGGATACCGGGAGTCCTTTTAACATTTGCAATTCATTGCAGGGACTACAGGTCACCAGAAGATTTGAGGACAATGAAAGATTCCTAAATGTCGGCGATGGAAGATTAGTTCCAGTACTGGCATTAGGAGTTCTTGAAATAGTTTTCAATAGAAATGTCATTATACTAAATGATTGTCATTTTTGCCCAACGTTCTTATTGAACGTAATTTCTGTAGGCCTTCTGGCCAAAAATAATTATGAAATTTCAATAAAGGATGTTACTTTGAATATCATTATGAATGGAGTCACTGTAATGACTGGGCATTTATCTAATGGCATTTATATATTATCACAGCCTGTGAATGTAGTGTACAAATCAAGTAAGCGCCCTAGAACAACTGATGTCACAGATATTTATCTTTGGCACCATCGGCTGGGTCATATCAACAAGAACAGATTAAACAGGTTAACTCAGGAGGGCATCCTTCGAGTTGATGATTGTGAATCATTAACTACCTGTGAATCATGTCTTCTTGGTAAAATGACCAAGTCATCTTTTACTGGAAAAGGTGAAAGAGCCAAAGAGCTATTGGGTCTAGTACATACTGATGTATGTGGACCAATGAGCACTTGTGCCAAAGGTGGATACTACTACTTCATTACTTTTACAGACGACCTTTCTAGGTTCGGTTATGTCTATCTTATGCGACATAAATCTGAATCGTTTGAAATGTTCAAACTATATCATAAAGAAGTAGAAAAACAAACAGGAAAATGTATTAAGACCCTTCGATCAGATCGAGGAGGCGAATACCTTTCCAATGAATTTGTGACATATTTAAAGGAGAATGGGATTCTCTCCCAATGGACTCCTCCTGGAACACCGCAACATAACGGTGTGTCGGAAAGAAGGAATCGAACTCTGTTAGACATGGTTCGGTCCATGATGGGTTTTGCAAGCTTGCCAATATCATTTTGGGGATACGCATTAGAATCAGCTTGTCATATTCTTAATAAGGTTCCAAGTAAGTCTGTTTCTAAAACTCCACATGAGATGTGGTATGGACATAAACCGGTTATTACCTATCTGAGAGTCTGGGGGTGTCCGGCTTATGTGAAACGTGCAAAATCAGACAAACTTGAACCCAAATCTGACAAATATTTTTTCATCGGCTATCCGAAAGAAACAAAAGGATATTACTTCTACAATACTGAAGAACAAAAGTTGTTCATTAGTAATAGAGCAGTTTTTCTTGAAAAGGAGTTCCTTAGTGAAGGAACAAATAGCTCTAATGTTGAACTTGAGGAAGTTCATCAAGTAGAAGGAACAACACAAACCAGTGAACCCCTAGAATCTGAGTTGATTAGATCAAACTCAAAACCCATTTTAGATGCACCATTAAGGCGATCTGGTAGAGTACCACATCAACCGGACAGATACTTGGGTTTCTTGGTCCAGAACGATGATCCTGTTGAACTCGATGAGAACAACGAGGATCCGATCACCTATATGGATGCAATGCAAAGGACTGACTCTAATAAATGGATTGATGCCATGAAATCCGAACTTGATTCCATGAAGGACAATAATGTATGGACATTAGTTGACCCACCCGAAGGGATAAAACCCATAGGGTATAAATGGGTTTTCAAGAGGAAAAGAGGCGCAGATGGAAAGGTAGAGACCTATAAAGCACGTCTGGTTTGCCAAGGGGTATCGTCAACGTTATGGTATTGACTATGACAAAACATTTTCTCCTGTGGCAATGCTGAAATCCATTCGGATTATGCTAGCTATAGCAGCACACTTCGATTATGAGATTTGGCAGATGGATGTTAAAACCGCTTTTCTAAATGGTGATTTAGACGAACAGGTGTATATGATACAGTCTGAAGGTTTTATATCTGAAGACGAGTCTAAAGTGTGCAGGCTACAGAAGTCTATTTATGGACTTAAGCAAGCATCAAGGAGTTGGAACATACGATTTGATAAAGTGATCAAATCTTATGGCTTTATTAAGAATAAAGAAGAACCTTGCATTTATAAATGGGCTAACGATTCTGTTATTGTATTTCTTGTATTATATGTGGATGATATTCTCTTAATCAGGAATGATATCCCTGCATTACAAGGAATAAAGACATGGTTATTATCATAATTCTCCATGAAAGATCTGGGAGAAGCATCGTACATCCTAGGGATGAAGATCTATAGAGATAGATCTAAGAGGATGCTAGGTTTATTCCAATCTACGTACATTGACACAGTGCTAAAGAGGTTTAGCATGGAGAATTCTAAGAAAGGCTATCTTCCGATAGGCCATGGAATTCATCTTTCTAAGAAGGATTGTTCGACAACTCCTAATGAAAGAGAATGTATGAGTCAAATTTCATATGCTTCGGGAGTAGGATCGATTATGTACACCATGATATGTACAAGACCAGATGTGGCATACTCACTAGGAGTAGTGAGTAGATACCAATCTGATTCAGGAGTAAAATACTAGCAAGTTGTTAAGACAATCCTTAAGTATTTGAGAAATACTAAGGACCAGTGGTTAGTCTATGGAGAGTCTGATTTGAAACTTGTTGGATATACTGATTCCAGTTTTCAATCAGATCATGATGATAGCAAAGTGTATCGGGTTTCGTATTTATCCTAAATGGTGGAGCTGTTTGCTGGAAAAGTTTCAAGCAACATACAGTGGCATATTCGGTGTGCGAGGCAGAGTACATCGCTGCATCAGATGCTGCGAAAGAAGCTGTGTGGCTGCGAAAGTTCATCTCCGAGCTTGGAGTGACACCTTCCATAGATGAACCAGTCCTGTTATACAGTGACAGCACTGGTGCCATAGCTCAAGCAAAGGAACCACGAGCACATCAACGCACCAAGCACATACTACGCCGGTTTCATCTTATTTGAGAGATAGTAGACCGAGGTGACATAAATCTTCAGAAGATTGATGGAAAGGAAAACCTAGGTGACCCATTTACTAAAGCACTCAGCATCAAGGAGTTTGACAACTATAAGTTGAAGATGGGTATTAGATACTGTAATGAGTGGCTTTAGGCTAAGTGGGAGTTTGTTGGGAATTGTATCCTAAAGCCAATCATTTGATGATTATGCTGAGGTAAATTGTATATAAATTGATATATTAATAAAAGTTATTTGGCAGTTTATTCATTACAAGAACATCTTCTTAATACTCCTGAAAGTAATGAAGCCCTCAGGATCTTCCTTCACGATAAAGGAGGATTTATCTTTGAAGGTCCTTAAAAGAGTTCGCGACCAAATGATATACTATGACAGGGCCATAGTACTATCAATTATAGGACGTTGTATATCATATTTGTTGGTTATCCTCTTAACCAAGGAGTGTAGAGACACTGGTATGACATACAGGTGAAAGTGTAGGAGTACATTTCACCGAACGTGACTCATTTCCGGATACTCTGCTGTCAAGAGTTAATCCGAGAAGATATAGGTATAAGTATCCTTCAGACCTGAAGATCACAACCAGTGGCTTACAAGCAACTCATTGTACTTAGGTGCCGGACCACCTGAATTTCTAATATAGCTACGAAAGGTTACTGGGTGCAGTCAAGTACTTGTGGTAGTCAGTTGTGGATCAAGATGGAATTTGACCTATCCCATTAAAAGGAGAAATGCTTGTGTTTCAATTTAGCAAGACCTTGGCCAAGGTACTTCATGTGAAAGTCACATGATCACTAAAGTTGAAATCACTTTATGGATTTGCTATTTAGAGTTGACAGGCTCTTAAGCCATCCTTAGCATTTGTGGTCAAGAGGATGAATTATACGGTAACTGTTCTTAGGGTTCTTGGAGTTTGCTCAGCAACTCTTCGACCTATCCGGACGTCGGGTTCCATTGCTAGATTGGCACATCGATTAGTATAGAAAGTTGTTTCTATGCTACCGGCTTAGGTTCGAACCTAGAGAGTCACACGCATAGAAGTTTCCTAGGATGATCTATTTGCTGATCAATGATTAAGAATCGTATATGATTTAATTAATTAATTTGATTGATTGAATTATCTCAATTGGGTTAAGTACAATTGAATAAGATTCAATTTGGTTTAAGTCTATTAGAAGGACAAGTCAATTTCAAATATTGATTTGAAATTAGACTTGATTTGAATTTAAATAGATTCAGGACTAGCCAAATTTGATTTGGGCTTGGACCATGATCTATGTGGGTTAAGTCAAATAAATTTAGATCAGAACCCAAACCTCTCGAATATGGATCTCATATGATGAGATGGCTAAAATCTCATCTCATGAGATAGAATTTAATGCATGACATTTATTTACCGAACGTCGGATTTATCCCTCGTCTCTTTGGTTTTCTCCGAACGACGGAACTAAACCAAACGCCGCGACTCCTTGGTTTCTCCGAACATCGGAATTAAACCAAGCACCGCGCCTTCGGCGTCTCTTCGCTTTTGCCAACGATGGATTCTTAAATGTCAGAATTAAATGTCAAGGCTAAATCTAGACTATAAATAGAGGGCATTCCCTCACCAGAGAACACAAAACAAAAATAGAACAACAATACACGATTTGTAGTGGATTGTAATTCTAAATTGTCGTGGATTGTAATTCTAAAATGTTAGAATAGAAAATCCTGGTGATTCTGATGTTAGCGGAAGCCTGGTGGATCTTGGAGGAAGATTCAAGTGAGAGGATTCAAGATCAGCAAAGCTATTTTTCCGCGAGCTAGCACTCTCGGAAATCTGATCATTCGGGGCTTCGCGTGGACGATACTAGAGGCCGGACGATTGAACGGCTGCAAAGCAATAAGGATTTACCTACTGTTCTTAAGGTAAGTGATTTGATCCCTAGATCTTAAGGCATGCTTCAAGATAATAGTGTAACTAGTCATCTTGAAGATCAAGATATGATCTTGATGTTTTTATACGCATATTTTAGATCAAACGATCCTGATATATAGGCAAAGATATGATCTTGATGCATATTAGATAGATTAATATGTAATCTTTTAATTTCCGCAATGATAATAGTTATCAATTTTTAAAAATATGCATGCCTCGGAGACTATTTCTCCCTACAGTTGATACGTCTACTCGCTATGACCCTTCTGCCTTTGAGTTGGCTCTCTCTAGATAAAGATAGTTATTCACCTGGTACGGGCACCCTAATATCGTAAGTGCAAAGAGGCAGCCAAGAAAGATATGGTTTGCAGGTTTTTTGTCCTCGACCCCGATCATATAAGCCAACAATTTATATTGACCAAATTCCAGATGGCTTGAGGTCGTTCATCCAACATATCAAGGATGTAAAAGTTGATGGCGACTATGGATTCAGGGCAATAGCTGACTTGCTGGGATTTGGAGAGGAGGATTGGCTTCGTGTTATAAAGGATTTATTACATGTATTGCAATGTCATTCAGAGTACTATCGCGCATTATTTGCTGTCGAAGGGAGGTTTGACGAGATCGCTCATGCATTATCATATTTTAAGAATTATCCACCATCTGACCGGTGGATGACTATGTTGGATATGGGGCACCTTATAGCGTCATGCTATAATGTTGTCATATACCACCTCTCCTTGCAACAATGTCTGACATTCCTTCCTCTTAGATTGGTGCCTCTTCCTCCTCTATCCGCAAAGACATTGCAGTGGCTTTCGTAAATGAGAATCATTTTATGAAGGTATAAATTAAATGTCTATTATTTATCCTTAAATGACTCATAAATTAAACGGGTCATATTGTTTACTAATTTATATATTTTGTAGGTGTTTCTGTTGTTGGATCATCCTGTTCCCCCAGTAGAGACCAACTGGCAAAGATATCATTTACCCTGTGCTTCCAGATGGGCAACTTCATATGAAATTAGGATTCAACAGTTTAAACAACCTATCTCGTCAAATGTTGTTATTAGCAAGACTGTTAAGTTGTAGAGTGCATTTTTTATCAATATTCAAATTTGTATAATAAACTTTTACTAAATTTCAATGTAAAGTGCATTAAATCGTCTACTGTCTCAATCAGGGCGATTTAGTACATTAAATTTTGACTTTGGCATAGAAAAAGAAAATGAACCTGAAACTTTCATTCAAAATTTATTGTATTTTACATATACAAAATATTATCTTTTTTACAAAAATCAGTGATGTGGCGATGCCTAAATAGGGCCAGGTACATCAGGCTCATCGATCGAGATGTGCTAACCCTGCAAGACCTGTGTCATATGTGAAATAACATTGTACAGGTACTCGGGCCCTAGTACTGCAAGCTCCTTTGGACTCATCTATAGAATGCTGGCACCAATGCTAATGGCATCCTCAATATGACCCACCAGGATAGACTACTGTCTCAACTAGGAGCGATGGTGCAATAGGAACCTTAAACACTATGTGTCTAACTCATGAGGGTGCAACAGGAACCTTAGGCACTGTGGGTCTCAACCGGGGGCGATGGTGCATCCATATCTGAAACATGGCATTAATTGGCATTAATCAACATTAATACACAAGATTAAAAATATGACCAATTTTTCTCTCGAAAAACTAAACTATACCGTTTATACATATATTTTTATTAAAATAACATAATAAGTTATATATATAAATATTTACTAAATAATCAATTATATAAATATTTACTAAATATCAATTTTTTTCAAAACTACTTATAATTAATTAAAAAATTTTAAAATACTTCGTTCGACCACACAGGATCAAACAGGGGACTTCTATTCGGCCCAAGAGGGTCGAACAAGAACAAGCATGTTCGGCCCTGCTGGGCCGAACAAAATTGGCCGAACAGAGAAACTCTATTCGGCCCAACAGGGCCAAACATGAATCTTTTGTTTGGCAGGCCGAACAGAGAGATCGGTTTCTCTGTTCGGCCCAACAGGACCGAACATGAATCTTTTGTTTGGCAAGCCGAACAGAGAGATCGACCCAGTCTGTGCTTGCCGGAGGGGGGTGGAGGGAGGGAGGCGGAGGGGAGGAAGGGCGGCGGTGGATTTAGGGAACTCACCCGCTGTTGCTTATTGGTGCCGGGGAAGGAGGTTGCCGAAGAAGGAGGTCGTCGAGGATGCCGTTGCAAGCCGGTGCGGTGGAAGGTCATCGGGACGTTGCTGCTATCGGTGTCGGGGAAGGAGTCGGGAGAGAGGGAAGATGAGAAGGAGGATTCAGGCAATGATTTGAGGGAGAGAGAGTGTGTAGAGTAATTTGGCGTAGGGGTGCAGGAAGGGATAGTTTAGAAAAATCATTATTTAGAAAGATGCAAAAAGTAATTTGGAAAGGGATGCATAAAGTAAAAAAAAAAAAAAAAAAAAAAATTATATTAAATAATTTGAGCAGTGCAAACAGAAGCTCCCAGGACACTTGGATGGGATGGCATGGGATGCCTCGATCGTTTGTCCTCTTCCTCTTTGCCTCGAGCTGGGTCCCGGCTTGGATCCGGAGCGGCGCATTCGTCGTGCCATAGCCCCAAAGGAACGCAGGGAGTGGGGGCTCACGTGAGAGGGTTATCTACTTAAGTTGCTGCCAGCTGAGACCAATCCCTGTAGGCCAGCTGACCCCGGTCAGTCCTCCAAGGTCTTCAGATTAAAGAAAAGAAAAGTTGCCCGCCACGCGGTGTAGATATTTGGATCACCACGGTTGCCGATGGACACAGCTTCCTGTGAACAGCTTTATTTACGTTGGTTAAGCGAAGTGCTGAATGGTGAACAGCTTACTAATTCCTCTTGAGAGTGATGGGGCGGAGGAAATTTTTATTAATAAAATATATTTATATCGATGTTGTCTAAATTTATGATTAGTGATATCTTATATTTAAAATAATTTGATCATATTATAATTTTTTTAGAATAATTTTACTCCATAAACAAGAATCAATGGATTGAGTAATACAAATTTTTATTTTTTTTAATTTAAAGTGATTTCTCACTTAAGTAAAGTGATGTCATAAATTTCTTTAAAATGATCAAATATGTTGAATTAAAAATTCTCAAAGAGACCAGTAATATAGCATATCTGTTGTTGCCCGATCACTTTGAGCTGGCGTCCTTTAGTGTCAGTCATCACTCTAGAGAAGTACCAGGATTCCTTCTTCATCCTCTAAACCTGCAAGAAGTCCCACGGCCGAAGATTTCGGCGGGGACCCTCCGACGCTCAAGTCAGTGCTCTGGGCAACAGCCGTGAGCTTAAGAAAGCTCGAAAGAGAAAGAAGGAGAGGCTCAGAGAAGAGTTCTTTGTCAGCCAGAATGAGCGTTTTGGAGTTGTGTAATGTGTTGAGTTCTTGGAGTTACTTGGTCTCTTTTACCTAATTTATTTATCTTTGTACTCTGTGTAGCTTGCCTGAGAAGCTTGGAGCCTTGTCCTTTAGTGGGAATGGGTCACGTGGAGCCTCATGATGGACCATAACTTTTGGGGCTTATCTAATATGAGTGGTTGGAGTGTTATGATGACTGAGGACCTTTGATAGGTGAAATGTCAGGATTAATATTTATGAGACCTGAAGTGGTGCCACTTGTCAAAGCTTTTATGAAGATGCTTCTTCTTAGTAGCATGTCAGAACTACTGTCCCATCAGAAATGGGTGGTGCCAATTTGTTGTCTATCCTGTATACTTCCCTGTGTGCACAGATAATGGTGGAGCCAGGTATGTGGGTTCCACGCAAGCATGTTCTTATGCTCGTAAACCTCCTCGCTTATCGGGAGTCGAGTTGCCGCGGTTTAGAGTGGGATAGTTAGGACGGAAGCTCAAAAAGGCCGCTAAGGAGAAAAGGCCATCGAGGACTTCCATGAGGCGTGGAGTCGGAAACTCCTCATCTTGGCTTCTCTACGCTATCTTTTCTCATGCATTAATGCACGTGGCCTTTATAAGACCATAAATGCTCTGTCACATAAATGCAGTAGGGAGCCATCAGCCGCCTAGGATTGCTGCCTAGGATGGCCATTGAGGAGAAGGCCACCTAAGAAGGCCACTTAGGATTGCCTCTTAGGAAAGCGAGGGCCTTTACATGACCTATAAATGCCTTAGCACATAAATGCCGCTTATGATTATCGTTGAGAAGGCCCTCGCTTAGGATTGCCACCTAGGAAAAGTCGAGGAAAAGGCTGCCTAGGACTTCCTTCACTGTCTTCCTCTCTTCGTGGACTTGACATTGAATGCTCCATTTTATTTACAAGACCTATAAATGCCTTGACACATAAATGCCATCTAAGATTGCCGTTGAGAAGGCCGTCGAGGAAAAGGCCACCTAGGATTGCCGCCTAAGATGACCATTGATGAAAAGGCTACCTAAGATGGCCGTTGAGGAAAAGGCCGCTTAAGATGGCCACTTAGGATTGCCGCCTAAGATGGCGGTTGAGAAAAGGGCCGCCTAAGATTTCCTTCGCTGTCTTCCTCTCCTCGTGGTCTGTGACTTAATTCTATGCTCTCTAAGCCATTATGACCGTTTTTGCACCACTAAATGCTCTAGCCCATTAATTTGACTATGAGACATTAATGACAAAAGGTGACCCTAGAAAACCGACGCACGTCACGTGACTCTTTTTTCCTCTTGTTCTTTCTCTTCATTATGATCGAACGCTTGTTGCAATCGAAAGCAAAGCCGTGGATGAAATTAAATGACCGGAAGCAAAGCCGTGGATGAAATTAAATGCCCACTGTCTCCTTGAAAAGAAAACCCAGAAGGCTAGTAGGCCAGCGAGACCACGAATTAAGCCACCTAGAAAAATTGTTTGAAAATTACTATTTTCATTGCCCATGAGGTCAACTGGCCCATCAATATCTATCTTATACTTGATATCAGAATGGCTTGTCTTTACCAAATTTAATATCAAAACGATTTGCCTACATAAAAAAAAACTTGTAGGCTTTCCCCACTATGTAGTTAGGATTAGATTTGATGCTTACAAACATCCCATATTTTTTTCTCACAACCTTGCCAGCGTTGCTTCCCGATAGCATTATTGTATAGCACCATTATCAGCAATCTGTTTGAACTATCTATGATGTGAAAAATCTTATAATTTTAACAATGAATAGCAAGGTTTTTAATTTTATGGAATGAGTTGTTTGATCGTTTTATGGAATGTATTTGTATTCTAATTCATCCCGTTATTTAGGATGAGGAATGTTCAAAGATGCTGGCTAGAATGCAAGGATGATGAAAGAATAATCACGTACGTTCTAATATCTATTCTGAGATGGCAATGTGATGCCTTATAGAATATTCCATTACATCAGAAACCCTAAGTAATAGAAGAACTGAAATAACTATTATAAAAAGGAATGATAGAAAGTAGGGGACATCTTGGCTCATGGGTTACTATGGACTCTCAATTGCAATCGACTTTTCCTCTCACCCCTTTGCTTTCTCTTCTCAGTGATAGGGTTGATTTCCAGCTTTAACGCATGCAGTTTCCAAGGACATAATTTCAACCTAGGCTCTTGGCAACACTGGACGACATTGCAAGACGATGGCAAGGCAACTAATCGATAGACTCACCCTCTGATGGCAACATGACTACAACCTCCCAATTGAGATCGTGGGATTGAGTCACAAAACGATCATGGGTTACAGGGCTTGCAAGAGATGACCACGGTGATACGATGATGTGCATAGAAAATCTCTCACACAAGTTTCCAATCTTAAATTATTCAACCACTGGGGATAACTTCTATCCATTGAAAAAAGTTTGCTTTATTGCTTGCTAATTCGGATGGCACTTCTTTACCTGTTTTTTCTTCCTCAATTTTTTATCAATCATTTTAACATTTTTGTCACCTTTCTATATATTCCCTTTTTTTCTTTCGTTCTATTTTCTATCTGATTCTCTCTTCGGTGCTTTTTATTTTCTGTCAATCCATTCCACGGATTTCATGTATTATATGCATGATTTACCAATATGTTACATGGATTTGTGAGAATATTTCAGGGATTCAAGTTATTTCATGTATGTTATAATTTTACCTGGATCAGTGTGCAATATATTTTCCATCACCATTAATTTATTTTCTCAGATATATTATTTTTTGTTATTTTTCTCATACTAGACAAATTATTTGATATCCTATATATCTATGCCACCCAGGTCGCCAAACATTTATTATGGATCATGGGCTTTTTTCGAAGCAACGTACCGGGTTGGAAAAAAAAATCCTAAAGTTTTAATAATAGAGATCCATTTTCGTGCAAGATCTTGATTGAATTGACCTAGTGATAAACTTATTTTAAAACATGCTTGACAACTCTAGATAACAAATTCTTTATATTGATACTGACCATTCTTGTCTCCTACTATTTTAAATTATTTTTTTTATAATATGTTTCCTTCCATTCTTTTATAATATCCAACTATTTGGATCTAAGAAGGGTTTAATTATCTATTTGTTGCTGCCGAAATCTGTCCTCCGACTCGGGCGCGATCGGGCTTCGAGATGAGCTTTCTCCTGGGCAGACCTACAAAACAGTCCTCACGCAAGAGGCGTTGGGGGTGGCCCTCTGCGGAAGACCCTCCGACGCTCAAGTCAGTGGAGACCAGCAAACAACAAATATGGGGAGAAGGTTCCCGCTGAATGGCTCCTCCAGGGTGACCTTTCAAGAGCTCTGAGCATAGCGTTAATGGCGGAAATGAGGGGTGAGCAGCTGTGCGAGAGAAAGATGGCGTACCTGAGGGGGTCTGAAGCTGTGGTATTTATAGAGGATCACCTGGTTGTTTGGGAGCGTCGTGGGTCCGAAAGCTGTTGAGATTCGAATCCAGTTTGTTATGAGATCGGTAGGATTCGTATTCGGTTAGTTAGAGGATCGACGACTGAGAGGGCCTGCTGATATCCCGAGGTTCAACTGTCTATAGGCTCTAGGGCCCTAGGCAGCCGACGTGGACCCTAGGCCACTCCTGGATATAATCTCTGTTTGGAACCTTATGGGTTTAGGCTCTCCCGCGCTAGAATTCGCAGATGTGCTGATATCGCTCGGGCTAGGTCAAACGATAAGGATAGCTCGGCTGGCGACGCCGAGAGGCAGAGATAGTCGGCTAAAGAAGCCGAAAGACGATAGCTCGGCTCGAGAGGCCGAAAGACGATAGCTCGGCTCGAAGGGCCGAGAGACGATAGCTCGGCTCGAAGGGCCGAGAGACGATAGCTCGGCTCGAGGGGCCGAGAGACGATAGCTTGGCTAGGGCCGAGAGATGCAATGGTTCGGCCATATGGGTCAAGAGACGCGAGCCGCACCTTGGGAACCCTTGGCCTGACGAGGGGTAAGGTGCCTTAAACTACCGAGGCTGACTTTATCTCTGGCGGGTGTCACACAGCTAGTAGAGATCAAGGCTAACCTTAGCCATGTGCACGATTATTGATGCACAATGATTTTACCCCTCAACACATGCCCCCCCACTCCCTAGTCCGAAGGGCATAGGGAGTATAACTCCAGGTGGCACGACTTGAACGAAGGGATCCGGATTTGACAGCCCGCGCAATGATGTTTTAATTAATGCTGCGCGGCCACCGTGCCTTTGCGAGACGTGCTTTTATGGGACGCATCAAATAAGGCTCCTTTGGGTGACGGTTGGGGAATTGCCACATAGCAAATCCTGGCTTTTATGGCGTTTGCAGAGGCAGTTTCGGGCGTCTCGGGTGAGATTCCTTATTTTCTCTTGAGGCGGTTTCCTTCGAGGGGAAGCAAAGTTGAAACAACATCATTTCTGTTCGCAGCGCTCTTTCGCCCATTCTTGGGGAATCTTGTTCTCTGCTTCCTTTGTGGCTTTGTTGGTGTTCCTCTCGGCTAGCAGAATGATGAGCCCCGACAACGTGGTTTCGGAGATTGCCACCGAGGATTTGGGGAAAATTCGCTAGAAGTACGGCATTCCCTCGGATGTTGTTCTGCGATTGCCGGAACCCCAGCATAGGGTTTCGCAAGATCTGGAACATGGGGTCTTTCTTTACGAAGATAGTCTGAAGGCGGGCCTCCGGTTTCCTCTCCATCCCATGGTGAAGGAAATCATGAAGTTTTACAACATCTGTCCAACAATTGTAGCTCCCAACAGCTGGCGGAGCATTGTCGGGTTTATTTCAATGTGCAACCGAATTCAGGTAGTAGCAATTCTTCCCCTTTTTCGTGCTTGCTACCACATGATATCTGGGAGGAAATCAGAGTGGCCTTACATCGGACCTTGGAGGTCTTTTAAGACGATCGTGGATAAGCCGTCGTCCATAAAGGGGTGAAAGATTTGATTCTTCATTGCTGAAGGGAACATTGGTTCCGATTTCCCCCGGGGATGGGAAAACTTTGTTCAGGATGTGGAAGCACATCTGACTTTATCTGAGCAGGAGGAGGAGGATTTGGAAGTCCTCCGTGATGGCAGGACGTTCTCGGCTAACGACTTACTGTCGGAGGAGGCTCTTTTCGCCGCCGGGCTTAGCCCTCTCGACCCGCATGGTAGGTCCTTTTTCTCTTTTCCACTGGTTTTATTTGAGCAAATGTATCTCGGTCTGACCGTTTTCTCTTCGCTCCCGCAGCCAAGAAGTCTGAACTATCAGGCCGCATACAGAAAAGGATGGGCAAGCGCCCAGGGGAGAGTAGCGGTGGGGAGAAAAGTAAGCCCGATAAGAAGGCTCGTCTTTCCGAAGAGTGCTTGCCGGATGTCGGAGTAACCACGGCGGGGGCGCTGAAAACAGAGGAGGGCCCAAAGAGGACTGCTGAGATTCCCTGTCCTTTAGTGGTGGAAATAGTGGATAGTCCGGATGAGGCTCCATTGGTTCGTCCGGAGGTCCCTCCTTTGGCAGATGAGCCAATGGATGGCTTGGCGGAGGTCGGTGCCCCTGAGGGCTCTCCTCCGAACGAAGAAATGTCTCTAGCCTTGGCAGGAGGACAGGAAGGGGCGACCGCAATCATCGAGGCTCAAGATGAGCCTCCCACTGGAGGGCTTCCCCCAGAGGGGTCTAGGGGTGGCGACGTTGGGTCGACTGTAGCGGAGGCTCGAGAAGAGCCTATGGCTGGAGAACCTCTCCCCGGAGAGGTCGGGGAAACCGATGGACTGATTGAAATTTTGGCAGAGCCTGCGGAGGAGGAGCAGGTGCCTGCGATAGAGGGAAGAAACTCGGATGAGGGGATAGGGCAAGGTGAGAGTCTCGCAGCCGAAGCTTCCTCCATTAAAGTTTCGGGAAAACTAGCGCTTGGGCTGGCCGAGTTATCCGAGGAAGGCTGGGCTAGAATTCTGCTGGAGGAGGCCAAGAGGTCAAAGGCTTCTCAGTCGGAGGTTGCCCAGATCGATCCTTCGGATGGGGATGGTCAGCCCAGTAGCTCGGACTCTGCCATCGAGGCAGCGTTTGCTGCCCTAATGAGGTCGGTATTGTACCCGGGAGCAGATCCTTCGGCGGATAAATTCGCGGACCTGGACCTTGTTGATGCCGCATTTGGCCAATGGAATGTGGTGAAAGATATCCACCTTCTCCCCGATGTCGATAATCCCACCCTCATGAAGTTGGCTAGGTCCTACGCCTCTCGGGTGAGTTTCCATTTCAGAGCAGTGAGTGCTTTCTAGTTAGCTTGATCACATTTTCTCACTTGTTTTTGTTCTGCAGAATGCTTTGACCACCAGAGCACTGTGCTGGCGTTTAAACTTGGTGATAAGGGCCAGTGTCCAGGCCAGGAGAGTCAGCGCCGAGCTTCGATCGCGAGCGGAGGCGTCTGATACATTTGAACAACTTCTGGGCGCCAGCAACGAGAGCTTGGCAAGAATGAAGGTATTGCATCAGGCCGCCCTAGATGATGCGTCCAAGCTGAGACTTGAAGTCGAAGAGCTACGCGGGCTCCTGGCAAAGTCTGATGATGCATGCTTGGAGCTATAGCGGATCAAATCCAGGCATTCTGAAGAAATGAAAATTGTCAAGAAACAGTTTAGCGAAAACCTAGGTAGGCAGAGGAGAGAGGCCATCGAAGAGAGAAATTGCCTGAGCAGAATGCTTGGCGAATTGGAGGAGAAGGTGCGGCGGCACGACCGTGACATTGCCGACAGGGACGACAATATCAAATGGCACCAGGAAAAGATAAACCAGCTCGACAGCAAGCTCTCCCAAGCCTGGAGAGAAGTTGATGATAGGCAGTCGAGGATCAATGACCTCAAGAGCAGAATCAAGCTAATTAGGGCTGATAAATCGAGGGCCATTGATGAGGTCAAAGAGCTGATCAAGAAGTTAGCTCGGCAGGAGGAGGAGGTATGTGTTGGCCCAGATGACAACCCAAGAGGGAGGGGTGAATTGGGTTCTTTAAAAATTACCCTTTAAAAAAATGTTTGCTTAAATAGCAATGCAAATACAAAGTGTAGTGAATAAAACAGAGATAGAGAAATAGTCAATGAAAGCACGGCAAACACAAAGATTTTATAGTGGTTCGGTGTATCCAACACCTACGTCCACTCCCAAGATTCACTTGGGTCTACACTATAATCTTCCTTGATTACAGCAGAGTTGTTTTACAAGCTCACAACTCAAATTTGTTATTTTCCCGGGATCACAATGAACCCAACTGGTTTTCAAGGGCTCACCAGCACAAAAACCCTAACCCAAGCTATACCAAGCTTGAACCGAGGTAAGACTACCTCCACTAGTTCAATCCCCCAGATTGAACTAGACACAAAGAATAGAAATATTATTTTTCAGTTACAAAGCTCCTCAATGAGCAGATAAACAAATATAAGAATAAAGTTTAGGAAAGCCTGATTTGCAGATGGTTGGCTTTTGAGCTTTTCTTCTTTCTTCTTTTCCTCAACTCTTTTGAAGTGTAGAATCGGGCCTCAGCTTGGATTCTTCACGGAATGTACGTTGGAGTTAATTTGAGCTTTTCCTCTTCTCTTTGAGTGTTGAAAATCACTTGAGATGCTCTTGAATAGCTCTTGGATTTTCTTCTGAAGCTTCCTTGGATTGTTGAGCTTGAGCACAGAAGGAGCTTCCTTTGATTTCACTCTTTTTCTTTCACTCTAATTTGAATCTCGAATTTTTTCAAATGAAGCTCTGTTTTTCCGATTTTTCTCTTCTTTTCTCTTGAAGTGAATATCTCTCTTTTGTGTCTTTTTGATTTGAAAACGGCTTCTCTATTTATAGATTATGCAAAAATATAGCCGTTAGAAACAAAGAAAAATAGCCGTTAATTAAAAATCTTACCGTTGACGCTGAGTTGGCATTTGGAAAAATCTCGCCCAGATTTGCTGAAGTCGACTCCTGCTTTCCGCGAGTCGGCTCGAAGTCGAGATACCAAAAATAGAAATACTCAGAAAGTCAAAGGGTCGACTCATCAAAGATAAAGTGTCGACTCCTGTCAGTCGGGGGTCGACTCATGAAAAGCTGGGGGTCGACTCGAGAAATGCTCAGAAAAACACACCTCTGGTGTCTGAACGGAGTCGACTCACACAGTCATGGAGTCGGCTCGACAGAATCGGGGGTCGACTCGAGAAATCACATGGGTCGACTCGAGACAGACAGTCATTTCTGTACTCTGAGTGGAGTCGACTCTGAAACTCTAGAGTCGGCTCCGGAACGTATCAAAATCAGAGAATTTTCTGATTGACTTGAAATTCGTTCCAGATCAATATTTTGACTTGAATATAATAAAATTGACATTAGGAATCAATTCAAGAAATGTTCCAAAAACTCATTGATTATCATATGAAGTATAAAATTTCTTTTTGAAAGCTTAAACAAGGAGCTTGAAGTTACTTTCAAATTGATTAAAGTTATACTTTAACATTCTCATACATTGTTCTAAATAAATTCATTGCTCATGTAAATAAACTCATTACATATTTTAATATACTCATGACTTTTGATAATCATCAAAATCAATAAGATTGGAGCATATAATTTCTCAACAAACTCCCCAACAGTATGGTACCATCCCCCCTTTTAGTTTCCTTTATTGGCTCATCGTGGCATCGGCTAACTCTGTTTTTACAGATGAAAAAGGTGGAGCTGGATAACCGAGGCCAGATGTGGGCCTTGCAAGGGGAACTGGCATCCAGTCGAGGGAGGAGCTCAGAGCTCGAGTGGCGGGTCGGCGAGACCGAGGAACAGATTGCCCTGCTGCAGAGTCAAGCTATTGAAACTGAGGGGCAGGTCGCCTCACTATGGAGCCAAGTGGCTGAAACTGAAATGCGGCTCGCTCTGCTCAAGGGCGAACAAGATGCAACTTGCGCCGATGCCTTCCAGCTCAGTGTGGAGGACACTCGAAGCAAGATATCCAAGGAGCATCCAGAATGGGACCTCTCCTTCTTGGATGTTGAAACCTTCGAAGCTTGCTCCCCAGGGGATGAAGAGGATGAATATGATGATGTTTCAGACGCCGATCCTAACGTTGTTCCGGATGCCAATGAGGCCGCGGCTCTTGAAGGGCATACTCGTCATATCACCGAGGAAACAACAGTGTTTGAAAAGGGTGAGACAAGTCAAGCTCCCCCGAATGTTACCGAGGAAGCTGCCGAGGCCGCTGGGGCCATTCCCAACCCTGATTCTTAAGGGTTATCTGTATGTTTTTGTTTTTATTTTTCAAACTTGTAACTCGGTTGGAGTCTTTAATGAATGAGCCTTTTGTCTCTTTCTCGGACGATCTCTTGTCTCAAGTTTCTCCTCGACCGCGAGCAACCTATGGCTTATTTGCGCCGCTTGGTTGGTTTAGCTCAGATTTGAGTGAACATCTTGGTCGAGGCTAAGGTATAGGGATAGCCCTGATGAAGGACCCGAGATACAACATAGCTCGGTTAAAGGGGTTGAGAGACGATCTAGCTCGGCTTAGGCCGAGTGACGCAATTGCTCGGTTGAAGTCGCAAGATGTGATAACTCGGCTAGAACCGAGAGATGCGGTAGGTCGACTGGAAAGGACCAAGAATTACATAAACATCTTGGCCAGGACCGAGGTAGTTCGACTTATCAAGGGCGAAGACGGGTGCGCCTTCGATAAAAAGGGGGATTTGGTCCCGAGAAAGGGGGTTTGCTAACTTCCCGATCGCCATTTTCTTATCCTTTGCGGTACAGAGGGAGCAATTCCTTGCTTCTTGTGAGCGGCCATTGGAGTGACGACACACGGCGAGGTTTTTATGGCGGTGACATTGGAATCGATGGCTCGGGCGATCGGGGCACTCATCCGAAGTAGTTTAAATACCAATGGGTGGTAGGCCATCGCTGATCATTTCCTCTGTTAGTCTCTTGTTGGTCTATCTAAGACTACAATAGCAGGATGGCTTCCAAGGATGGAGAGAGGTCGGCGGGAACGCCACTCGGCGTTGATGCTTGTTGGGGGGCCCGCAGGGGCCGTACTAAAACAATCGTCGACTGTGAAGCCCTGGCATCATCATTTGCAAGTCACGAGCAACTCCAACAGGCGATCGAGCAATACATGATTGCCTCTACTAGGGAGATCATGCACCTCCGCGCGGCCAACAGTCGGTTGGAACTGCGCGTGGCATCCCTTCAACAACAGGTGGGCGACCCGTAGTGCAGCGAGGGGAGGGCTCAGCAGCTCGGGGAGAATGACAAGCCCTATGAGGGCTGATGTATTTTTCTTTTCTTTTGTATTCTTCTCTTGCGATGAATGGAGCAAAGCTTTTTGGAACTTCCTTGTCTGTTGTCATTTTGAGGTGTTCTTCTTTATTGTCTGAACCTTATGAAACGAAACGTTCCCTCGGGGAACCTATAGCATAGCATCCTCGTTTTGACCGAGGTAAAAAGGGACTTGTAAAGTCCAGGAGGAGCGTTGTGTATCGCTCAGTTTTTGTCGAGGCTTTTGGCAGAGGATGCATTCTGACCTTGGCCAGGACTTATGATGTGTCTCGTTATCATTGAGACAAGAGCAGTCACCTTAGACTGGACCTAGGTACAAGGTAACGTTCGGTCATGCCGAACTAAGGGGTGATGCTTTGGTTCATTCCGGAGTATGGGAGTAGCTTTGGCCTTGGATGGAAGCACAAGGCGACGTTTGGGTTCATGCCTAGGTACCATAGGTAGTTGGGCCAGGGCAGAGGATATTGAAATGCCTTTAGTGAGGAGTACTTGGCTTCCACGCGTCTTTATTATTCTGTCAGTGCCTTGTCTTTTCCAAGGCGAGTCGACTTTTATTTTGCCGAAGTAGATAGTACGGCTCTGTAGCCAGCAAAAGGTTGCCTCGGTGCTTTCCATGGGCTTTTATTATGTCGTCTTTTTTCAATGCGGGTCGTTTCAATGTACGACACAGGCACTTGTTTGCCATTGGAGGATGTCATTTTCACCGGGTGATTTCTCAGGTCTGCCCGTATCTCTAAGATTAGTGGGCAATCTTCTGCAATTATGACCCATGATCCCGGATCAGAGGAGATCTTCTAGCGTATGTCAGGGGTTGATCAATGCGTTTGGCACACATTGAAAAGGTGTTATCCTCATTCTGGGAGGCTGCGTGGCAGCGTGGATTGGGCATTCTGAATCTCGGGGCTTTTCTACTTTAATAGCGGCTCCCGGTTCATCTTACCTATAAAAAGGGGAGGAAGGGGCCGTGTTAGGCCATCCCCAAAACTTTTTTTCTGTGTGTTCGTAGAAATTTTTCATGATGTCTGTATTTCAGAGGCTGAGAGTGGGAGGACCGAGCTTTCCTTTTGCAAGCCATCTTCCTCCGGATAGCTTGGGTGATGAAGGAGCCGCTGAAGAGCAGCTCGTCCTCAAGGGATGAGTTTCGAAGATCATATGGAGAGCGCACAGGAGGGCCACAGAGATCACACGGAGAGCGCACATATGCGCTTCCTATGTGTCCTTTGTGGTTTGCTACGGGGGACGTAGGGAAGGAAGTGCATAGGCACCCCTGTAGCACGCACGGAGTTTTCCTTCTCCGTCAGGCTGGATCTCGTCCCTTCTCTGAGGGGAATCCTTGCCACGGGAGGGGAGAGCTGAGAGCAGCGTGGGGCTGATGGTCCCCGAGCTCTCTCAATCGGGCAGCGGCCTGCAACCCAACATTCCACCTGGGGGGAGCTAGTTAGTTTGCCCGATTCCTCAGAATCAGCATCCACGGGTCTACGCCTCCTTTTGGATCTCTTAATTTATTCGGAGGGACCGTGGAAGGTTGGCTTTGCCATTAATCAGGGCGAGCTGACTGGTTTGTCTGATTTGTCTAATTTCTTGGATCAGACGCCAAAGTATCATCGTTAATCGAAGCTGATTGGAGCAGTTCGGCCGAGCTATTTACTCGTTTTCATTTTCTGTGCTTTGATGCACTTGTAACTCCTCTTAGGAGATTGTAACTTTTCTTTTGATGAGGAAATAAAGAAATTTTTCATTCCTTCTTCCTTTTGCACCTGCTTCCTTGTGCTGAGAGTTGTTACTCCCATATTACGCTTTTTATGTTGTAGCATATTTCGGCAACACCGTCGCTACTTTGATTTTGCTAAGGACAATGTTTGGTCCTTACCAGAGAAAGCGTATATCCATGACTGAGTCAGAGAGGAGCCTGGGCGGTCCTGTGGATTCGTGACGTAGACACGATCTCGTTTGTAGAGTGAGGCAGGTGTTCTTTGGAGGAAGATAGTTCGTGGCATGTCTTTGCCATTGAATAGTGGGAGGTCATTTACCTCTCCCGAAGCATCATGAGTGCTTTCATCATATCAGAGTGTCTAGGGAATCACTCGGTTTGATTGAGGTTTTAGATGACGCGTTGTCCGGCGTGGCTGAGGCATGGAGCCATCACTTGGATTGCCCAAGGGCTTGAATAATAGAAGCACTTTGGTTCTGTCCGTAGCTTCCGCATTGTTCGTCCCGGCCGGGGCTTGTAAGCTGCCCAAATCTAGACTAGGTTATGGCTTGGATATGTGATTTGAACCCACAGCTCGGTCCAATGGAGATTTAGTTCAAGACTCGGCCCGGCCGAGGTATGGAGACTTGACTTAAAGAAACAACTCGGTTGTCGCCGAGGTTTACAATTATTTGCCCGGCTCTCGTGGCAGAGGTAGATTCTAGTGCAGACTGTCAAAGAAGACGAGCGATGCATGGGGGCGCCTGAGTTTTATGGCTTGGTTATCCTCGAGGGAGGCGAGCTGATACTGATTGCTGACGTGCTTTATTTCTTTGCATCTTTTCGAGGATGCCCGATTTGAGGTAGTCTGGTGGGTTTTCAAGAACATTTACTTCGTGAGGGTCCGACAAATTGGAGGGAGCCTGGTCCCTAGAGAAGGAGGGGAATTCTTGAGCACCTCGTTGATGCTTATCGATCCTCCTCGGGAGGGGGCGCGACCCCTCGCCTCTCACAAGTGCCAACTAAGGCGGCGACGCGTGGCGGGTTTTCACGGGTCAAGATTAATGACTCGACTGATCAAAATACTCGCCGGGAACAATTTAAATATGGACGAGAGGGATGCCCATGTTGGTCATCTTTTCAGTCAGTCTCTCAATAGCTCCGAGTGTGGATATGGCCTCCAGCGGCGAAAGGCAATCGACTCAGGGGCCGAGCGGCGGCGCCAACGGCCGCAGGGACTCCCGGGGGAATCGTGTTTCAGTGACCGTTGATGGGGTGGCTCTAGCATCAGTGTTCACGAGCCATGAATAGCTCCAAAGGGCGGTCGAGGAGTATCTGACCGTTTCAACAAGGGAGGTCGAGTCCCTCCACCGTATTGTATGCCAGCAAGAAGGGGAAATAGCGTCCCTTCGTCAAAAGATTGCCGAGTTAGCTCAGCGTGGGGAGTTCGGCAGCTCCTAGAGAAGATGTGAAGCCTTTGTGAAGGCTATTGTACCTTTTCTTTCTTCTTTATGATAAATAAAAGGGGGAGGATCTTTGCAACTTTTGTTTTCGCTGCCATCCCCAAGATGTTTGTCCCCGTCGAACAATGTTTTGCATTCTGGAGACCGATTAGGTCGGCCGGGGCTTGTAAGCGGCTCGAATCCGAACAAGTTTAGGAGAAGCTCGGTTCGGCCGGGGCTTGTAAGCTACTCGAATCCGAATAAAGATCTAGAGATTGTTTAGTTTAGGAGAATACTTAGGTTGGCCGGGGCTTGTAAGTGGACCGAATCCGAACGAAGATCTGGAGATTGTTTAGTTTAGGAGAATACTTAGGTCGGCCGGGGCTTGTAAGCTGCCCGAATCCGAGCTAAGTTTTGAAGAACGTTTAGGTCGGCCGGGGCTTGTAAGCGGCCCGAATCCGAACGAAGACCTGGAGATGTTTAGTTTAGGAGAATACTTAGGTCGGCCGGGGCTTGTAAGCTGCCCGAATCTGAGCTAAGTTTTGAAGAACGTTTAGGTCGGCCGGGGCTTGTAAGCGGCCCAAATCCGAACGAAGACCTAGAGATTGTTTAGTTTAGGAGAATACTTAGGTTAGCCAGGGCTTGTAAGCTGCCCGAATCCGAGCTAAGTTTTGAAGAACGTTTAGGTCGGCCGGGGCTTGTAAGCGGCCCGAATCCAAACGAAGACCTGGAGATTGTTTAGTTTAGGAGAATACTTAGGTCGGCCGGGGCTTGTAAGCTGCTCGAATCCGAGCTAAGTTTGAAGAACGTTTAGGTCGGCCGGGGCTTGTAAGCGGCCCGAATCCAAACGAAGACCTGGAGATTGTTTAGTTTAGGAGAATACTTAGGTCGCCTGGGGCTTGTAAGCTGCCCGAATCCGAGCTAAGTTTGAAGAACGTTTAGGTCGGCCGGGGCTTGTAAGCGGCCCGAATCCGAACGAAGACCTGGAGATTGTTTAGTTTAGGAGAATACTTAGGTCGGCCGGGCTTGTAAGCTGCCCGAATCCGAGCTAAGTTTTGAAGAACATTTAGGTCGGCCGGGGCTTGTAAGCGGCCCGAATCCGAATGAAGACCTGGAGATTGTTTAGTTTAGGAGAATACTTAGGTCGGCCGGGGCTTGTAAGCTGCCCGAATCCAAGCTAAGTTTGAAGAACGTTTAGGTCGGCCGGGGCTTGTAAGCGGCCTGAATCCGAACGAAGACCTGAAGATTGTTTAGTTTAGGAGAATACTTAGGTCGGACGGGGCTTGTAAGCTGCCCAAAAATCCAAGCTATGTTTGAAGAACGTTTAGGTCAGCCGGGGCTTGTAAGCGGCCCGAATCCAAATGAAGACCTAGAGATTGTTTAGTTTAGGAGAATACTTAGGTCGGCCGGGGCTTGTAAGCTGCCTGAATCCGAGCTAAGTTTTGAAGAACGTTTAGGTCGGCCGGGGCTTGTAAGCGGCCCGAATCCGAACGAAGACCTTGAGATTGTTTAGTTTTCAATCACACTGGGGGCGCTCGGCCATACCGAGTCTTTATCAAGCGGGACTCGACCCAGCCAAGGTTCGGAGATTCAATTCAAAACTCGGAAAAAAAGACTCGATTGTGACGAGAGTGAGCTAGAGGCATCCATTTCTCATCACAGCTTTTTCAAAGAAGCGAGCACGTCGTAGATAACAGGAATAAGACGCCAAAGTCATAAACAGGGCAGGTCAAAGAGGCATACCCTACTGATAGTATACGCGGAGATTGTCCGAACTCCATGTGCGGGGAATGGATCTCCGCTCAGGTCCTGGAGCTTGTAGGTGCCAGGCCCGATGACTTCCGCTACTTGGTAGGGGCCTTCCCAATTTAGCGAGAGCTTTCCTTGCTCCAGCGGCTTGGAGACGGATGCTTTTCGGAGGACGAGATCGCCAGGCGAGAAGGATTTCCCTCTGACTCTGGAGGCATGGTAACAGGCCACTCTTTGTTGTACGCGGCCATTCTGATTCGAGCTTTTTCCCTGATCTCTTCCACCAAGTCGAGATTGGTGCGGAGCTGATCGTCGTTAGCCTCTTCTGAGTAGCTCTCCACTCGCGGAGAGGGAAGGCCTACTTCCACAGGATGACGGCTTCTATGCCAAAGGCCATCCGGAATGGGGTCTCTCTAGTGGGGATTCTCTGGGTTGTGCGGTAGGCCCATAGAACATGGTAGAGCTCATCCGCCCATCTGCCTTGGGCTCTGGCGAGCCGAGCTTTAATCCCTTGGAGCAGGGTTTGGTTTGTTACCTCGGCTTCTCCGTTGGCTTGTGGATGCCTTACTGAGGTGAGGCGATGGATGATGCCATGATCTTCGCAAAACTCCCGGAACTTAGGATTATCAAATTGCTTGCCATTGTCGGTGATGATGATATATGGGAGACCGAAGCGACATGATGGATCTCCACACGAAGTCTCTGGCCTGAGCTTCGGTTATCTGAGCTACTGCTTCGGCCTCGACCCACTTGGTGAATTAATCAATGGCGACAAATAGAACTTCCTCTATCAGGTGGCAAGGGGAAAAGGGCTAAGAATATCCATCCCCCACTTAGCGAAGGGCCAAGTGGAGGAGATAGAGACCAAATTGGAGGCAGGGAGTCTTTGGATGTTGGAGTGCCTCTGACACGGGTCACATGCTCGGACGAGATCGTCGGCATCCTTCTGCATGGTAGGCCAGTAATATCCCTGGCGCAGCACCTTGTGGCATAGAGATCGATCCCCCAGATGATTGCCACAGATTCCTTCATGTACCTCTCGGAGAGCATAGCTTGCTTCAGACGGGCGGAGGCATCTGAGCAGCGGCATGAAAAAGGACCGCTTATAGAGCTGGTCGTCGACCAACATAGTGGGTAGCTTGCAACTTCAGCTTTCTTGCTTCCCTGCGTTGGTTGGGAGTAACCCTTCTTTAAGATACTTCAATATAGGGTCGAATAGGATGGTTCGACCTCAATCTGCATCACTCGGTCCACCTCCGTGATGCTGGGCTTTTCCAGAATTTCCAGGGAAAATTTTTGCTCGGAGTCCATCGACTCCGCAGTTGCCAACCGGGATAATAGATTGGCATGAGCATTTTCAGATCTGGGGATCTGGATAACCTCGAATTCAGAGAATAAGAGAGTAGGTTCGACACCTCTTGGAGATACCGAATCATGTTTGGCTCTCAGGCCTCAAACTCGCCCTGCACGTGACCAGCTACCAACTGAGAGTCATCCCCTCTGGGCAGGTGAGGACTAGACCAGCACCAGAGCCGTTAGCGTTGGAGGATCCGTCGACATGGAGCAGCCACGGGGCGTTTGATCTTGGATGTTCGGAGGAGTCTGGGGAGGAGCCATCTTCTGGGACAGTGCATTCAAGGAGGAAGTCGGCTAGAACTTGCGCTTTGATGGCCGGGCAAGGCTGATACCGGATATCATGCTCGCTCAATTCAATGGTGTTGGGAATTGTATCCTAAAGCCAATCATTTGATGATTGTGCTAATGTAAATTGTATATAAATTGATATATTAATAAAAGTTATTTGGCAGTTTATTCATTACAAGAACATCTTCTTAATACTCCTGAAAGTAATGAAGCCCTTAGGATCTTCCTCACGATAAAGGAGGATTTATCTTAGAAGGTCCTTAAAAGAGTTCGCGACCAAATGATATACTATGACAGGGCCATAGTACTATCAATTATAGGACGTTGTATATCATATTTGTTGGTTATCCTCTTAACCAAGGAGTGTAGAGACACTGGTATGACATACAGGTGAAAGTGTAGGAGTACATTTCACCGAACGTGACTCATTTCCGGATACTCTGCTGTCAAGAGTTAATCCGAGAAGATATAGGTATAAGTATCCTTCAGACCTGAAGATCACAACCAGTGGCTTACAAGCAACTCATTGTACTTAGGTGCCGGACCACCTGGATTTCTAATCCAGCTACGAAAGGTTACTGGGTGCAGTCAAGTACTTGTGGTAGTCAGTTGTGGATCAAGATGGAATTTGACCTATCCCATTAAAAGGAGAAATGCTTGTGTTTCAATTTAGCAAGACCTTGGCCAAGGCACTTCATGTGAAAGTCACATGATCACTAAAGTTGAAATCACTTTATGGATTTGCTATTTAGAGTTGACAGGCTCTTAAGCCATCCTTAGCATTTGTGGTCAAGAGGATGAATTATACGGTAACTGTTTCTTAGGGTTCTTGGAGTTTGCTCGGCAACTCTTCGACCTATCCGGACGTCGGGTTCCATTGCTAGATGGGCACATCGATTAGTATAGAAAGTTGTTTCTATGCTACCGGCTTAGGTTCGAACCTAGAGAGTCACACGCATAGAAGTTTCCTAGGATGATCTATTTGCTGATCAACGATTGAGAATCGTATATGATTTAATTAATCAATTTGATTGATTGAATTATCTCAATTGGGTTAAGTACAATTGAATAAGATTCAATTTGGTTTAAGTCTATTAGAAGGACAAGTCAATTTCAAATATTGATTTGAAATTAGACTTGATTTGAATTTAAATAGATTCAGGACTAGCCAAATTTGATTTGGGCTTGGACCATGATCTATGTGGGTTAAGTCAAATAAATTCAGATCAGAACCCAAACCTCTCGAATATGGATCTCATATGATGAGATGGCTAAAATCTCATCTCATGAGATAGAATTTAATGCATGACATTTATTTACCGAACGTCGGATTTATCCCTCGTCTCTTTGGTTTTCTCCGAACGTCCCGTCTCTTTGGTTTTCTCCGAACGTCGGAATTAAACCAAGCGCCGCGCCTTCGGCGTCTCTTCGCTTTTGCCAAACGACGGATTCTTAAATGTCAGAATTAAATGTCAAGGCTAAATCGAGACTATAAATAGAGGGCATTCCCTCACCAGAGAAAACAGAACAACAATACACGATTTGTCGTGGATTGTAATTCTAAAAATGTTAGAATAGAAAATCCTGGTGATTCTGGTGTTAGCGGAAGCCTGGTGGATCTTGGAGGAAGATTCAAGTGAGAGGATTCAAGATCAGCAAAGCTATTTTTCGCAAGCTAGCACTCCCGAAATCTGATCATTCGGGGCTTCGCGTGGACGATACTAGAGGCCGGACGATTGAACGGCTGCAGAGCAATAAGGATTTACCTACTGTTCTTAAGGTAAGTGATTTGATCCCTAGATCTTAAGGCAGGCTTCAAGATAATAGTGTGACTAGTCATCTTGAAGATCAAGATATGATCTTGATATTTTTATATGCATATTTTAGATCAAACGACCCTGATATATAGGCAAAGATATGATCTTGATGCATATTAGATAGATTAATATGTAATCTTTAATTTCCGCAATGATAATAGTTATCAATTTTTAAAAATATGCATGCCTCGAGACTATTTCTCCCTACAAATGGTATCAGAGCCATGGTTTCGTTAATGATCTAATTTATTGCATGTAAATTAATATTCATTAATTGTGTAATTATGGCTAAAACTTATCACAAGGCCATATGGTCACAGGTGGATTGAAAATCCGAATTACCCATTCAATGAGGTATTCTGTGACATATTGCCGTGATTAATTTAAATTGATGCTTTGGCATCAAAACATAGATTACACACACTCTCAAAAGATATTTTATATTTGATACATATTGATGTTGTATAAAACCATAATATTTGCATGTTTAGTATAAAAACATAGATATGATATATGATGGCATGATGTCTATGTTATAAAACATACAAATATTTATGAGAGTTTTATTTGAATGTCAAATATTAGTTCATAATTTTTTAGATATGATCTAAATATAGGAATTATGAGTAGTAACATTATGCTTGATTGAAATATATGACATGTTAACATGAAATATATTTAATCATTTGGGTTAGCTAAATCGGGTCCATAAAGGGTTAGACTCTAAGGTTTAAATCAACTGGACTAAAAGAGTATTTGTTCAAATCTAATTAGATTAGGTTAAGAATGCTCTAAATCAAACAATAGTTGTAGTTGATCAAGTCCTTCTCTTTGATTAAACCAAATGGAAGTAGATTAGGCTCCGTGGTTGAGCATGAATCTATTAGATGGTCAAATCAGAATTGGTTAACCATATGATGTCAAGGTGGGATGGCAAGTTGCTCTAGGATCAACGATCGAATGGTTTTTAATTGGGAGCTACTCGTATTGATGCGTCTTTAACGAGTTAATGGCATATCCCTCCCATCGATCTCTCTCACCTGGTCATTGTGGTGAACCATTTATGATTCAGATCATTTACCTGATTCGGGTTGACCCATGCCTGTAAGGATATCAGTATGACTGATTTAGGTGCCACTTAACCTGACTTAATCTTGTTTCATTCTACCGATTTCATAGATTCAGTGGGAGAACTTGATTAGTCAATTTATCTTCATATTATTAAAATCCTCTAAAATTATTAGGTCCTTAAAATGAAATAGTTATATGATAACTAGATCATAGCCTCCCATTAAGGTGGGTGATAATGAGTCCGATGTCTTGATAATCATTGGAGGCACTCCATGCCTGGTGCTTGTCAACCATCGGAATTATCATTCATTATATGATAAGTCAGCGTAACTATTAAATAAACAGTCAGGTGAGCCGAGCTTCACTCGGGCTTGGTTGTCTATTGATAGGTTACACTGATTATATCATTTAATGGTTGGACCTAACCAGAACTTTCAGTGGAGGCACTTCATGCCTGCTGAAGAGGTACATGGGGCAAAACTGAACACTAAGAATTGTTTGGGGAAACAATTGGTTTTGAACCTACTCTTAGATGCATATGGGTTAGCCAAGCTTCACTTGGGCCTGTATGTAGTTTATGTAGATCTTAGTGCCCGCTAAAGAATTAAGAATAATTCTTCGAATTGGGGTGTAGAGGCTGCCAATTTGAACAAAATAGTGGGAGAATCTTTAGACTAAAGTCCAAGTCTTTAGACTGAATCAATTTATATACTAATAAACTTTAGTTTTTCCTTATGCAGAACATGGCCACTAATTTATCATTAAGGTCCCTATTGGATAGTGACAAATTGAATGGTTCCAATTTCAATAGCTGGTTCAGAAAACTTAAGATCGTCCTTGAGCATGAGAGGATTCTATATATTCTGAATAATCCTGCACCAAAGATACCTGATGCAAACACCCAAAGTTCTGAGAGAGACACTTATCAGAAGTGGCTCAATGATAGAACTAGCGTGCGTTGTATCATGTTAGCAGCAATGAACGATGAATTCGGTCGCCGGTTCGAGAATGCTCAGCCAGAAGAAATCATTCAAGCGTTGAATGAATCTTTCGGCACACCCGACGATGTTGAAAGGCACAAGACTAGTTGTGCTATTTTCAATGCTCGAATGAGAGATGGATCTCCTGTCACTGATCATGTATTGTACATGATCGAGAAGATAGAACTCCTAAGCAAGCTCGGCTTTCCCTTACATGAGCAGTTGGGAAAAGATGCGATCCTGAATTCCTTGCCTCCATCCTTCCGACCTTTCCTTACTCATTTTCGAATGACAAAGCCTGCAGTCAACTACCACGGTTTGTTGGGGTTGTTACAGAACTTTGAGAAGGATAACCAGCTCTCTAAGGGTTTGGTTAATGTGGTTGAAGGATCTAAGGTAGGGCGTAAACCCTTTGGGAAAGGGAAGAAGAAAAAGAATAATAAAAGGGTGCAACATGCTAGGACATCTATAAGGGGTCAGATGCAGAAGAAGAAAGTTGATAAAAGTCAAGCTGAATGCTTTCACTGCAAGATGCAAGGGCACTGGAAGAGGAACTGTCCTCTTTACATTGCCACACTTGATCCAAACAGGCCAAAGAAGAAAAAGGAGCAAGATGTTGCTCAACAAGGTATTTATATGATAACACCTTGTAATTTTTCTATATATGATAATCAGACCTGGGTATTGGATACCGGGAGTCCTTTTAACATTTGCAATTCATTGCAGGGACTACAGGTCACCAGAAGATTTGAGGACAATGAAAGATTCCTAAATGTCGGCGATGGAAGATTAGTTCCAGTACTGGCATTAGGAGTTCTTGAAATAGTTTTCAATAGAAATGTCATTATACTAAATGATTGTCATTTTTGCCCAACGTTCTTATTGAACGTAATTTCTGTAGGCCTTCTGGCCAAAAATAATTATGAAATTTCAATAAAGGATGTTACTTTGAATATCATTATGAATGGAGTCACTGTAATGACTGGGCATTTATCTAATGGCATTTATATATTATCACAGCCTGTGAATGTAGTGTACCAATCAAGTAAGCGCCCTAGAACAACTGATGTCACAGATATTTATCTTTGGCACCATCGGCTGGGTCATATCAACAAGAACAGATTAAACAGGTTAACTCAGGAGGGCATCCTTCGAGTTGATGATTGTGAATCATTAACTACCTGTGAATCATGTCTTCTTGGTAAAATGACCAAGTCATCTTTTACTGGAAAAGGTGAAAGAGCCAAAGAGCTATTGGGTCTAGTACATACTGATGTATGTGGACCAATGAGCACTTGTGCCAAAGGTGGATACTACTACTTCATTACTTTTACAGACGACCTTTCTAGGTTCGGTTATGTCTATCTTATGCGACATAAATCTGAATCGTTTGAAATGTTCAAACTATATCATAAAGAAGTAGAAAAACAAACAGGAAAATGTATTAAGACCCTTCGATCAGATCGAGGAGGCGAATACCTTTCCAATGAATTTGTGACATATTTAAAGGAGAATGGGATTCTCTCCCAATGGACTCCTCCTGGAACACCGCAACATAACGGTGTGTCGGAAAGAAGGAATCGAACTCTGTTAGACATGGTTCGGTCCATGATGGGTTTTGCAAGCTTGCCAATATCATTTTGGGGATACGCATTAGAATCAGCTTGTCATATTCTTAATAAGGTTCCAAGTAAGTCTGTTTCTAAAACTCCACATGAGATGTGGTATGGACATAAACCGGTTATTACCTATCTGAGAGTCTGGGGGTGTCCGGCTTATGTGAAACGTGCAAAATCAGACAAACTTGAACCCAAATCTGACAAATATTTTTTCATCGGCTATCCGAAAGAAACAAAAGGATATTACTTCTACAATACTGAAGAACAAAAGTTGTTCATTAGTAATAGAGCAGTTTTTCTTGAAAAGGAGTTCCTTAGTGAAGGAACAAATAGCTCTAATGTTGAACTTGAGGAAGTTCATCAAGTAGAAGGAACAACACAAACCAGTGAACCCCTAGAATCTGAGTTGATTAGATCAAACTCAAAACCCATTTTAGATGCACCATTAAGGCGATCTGGTAGAGTACCACATCAACCGGACAGATACTGGGTTTCTTGGTCCAGAACGATGATCCTGTTGAACTCGATGAGAACAACGAGGATCCGATCACCTATATGGATGCTATGCAAAGGACTGACTCTAATAAATGGCTTGATGCCATGAAATCCGAACTTGATTCCATGAAGGACAATAATGTATGGACATTAGTTGACCCACCCGAAGGGATAAAACCCATAGGGTGTAAATGGGTTTTCAAGAGGAAAAGAGGCGCAGACGGAAAGGTAGAGACCTATAAAGCACGTCTGGTTGCCAAGGGGTATCGTCAACGTTATGGTATTGACTATGACGAAACGTTTTCTCCTGTGGCAATGCTGAAATCCATTCGGATTATGCTAGCTATAGCAGCACACTTCGATTATGAGATTTGGCAGATGGATGTTAAAACCGCTTTTCTAAATGGTGATTTAGAAGAACAGGTGTATATGATACAGCCTGAAGGTTTTATATCTGAAGACGAGTCTAAAGTGTGCAGGCTACAGAAGTCTATTTATGGACTTAAGCAAGCATCAAGGAGTTGGAACATACGATTTGATAAAGTGATCAAATCTTATGGCTTTATTAAGAATAAAGAAGAACCTTGCATTTATAAATGGGCTAACGATTCTGTTATTGTATTTCTTGTATTATATGTGGATGATATTCTCTTAATCGGGAATGATATCCCTGCATTACAAGGAATAAAGACATGGTTATCATCACAATTCTCCATGAAAGATCTGGGAGAAGCATCATACATCCTAGGGATGAAGATCTATAGAGATAGATCTAAGAGGATGCTAGGTTTATCCCAATCTACGTACATTGACACAGTGCTAAAGAGGTTTAGCATGGAGAATTCCAAGAAAGGCTATCTTCCGATAGGCCATGGAATTCATCTTTCTAAGAAGGATTGTCCGACAACTCCTAATGAAAGAGAACGTATGAGTCGAATTCCATATGCTTCGGCAGTAGGATCGATTATGTACACCATGACATGTACAAGACCAGATGTGGCATACTCACTAGGAGTAGTGAGTAGATACCAATCTGATCCAGGAGAAAAACACTGGCAAGTTGTTAAGACAATCCTTAAGTATTTGAGAAATACTAAGGACCAGTGGTTAGTCTATGGAGAGTCTGATTTGAAACTTGTTGGATATACTGATTCCAGTTTTCAATCAGATCATGATGATAGCAAAAGTGTATCGGGTTTCGTGTTTATCCTAAATGGTGGAGCTGTTTGCTGGAAAAGTTCCAAGCAACATACAGTGGCAGATTCGGTGTGCGAGGCAGAGTACATCGCTGCATCAGATGCTGCGAAAGAAGCTGTGTGGCTGCGAAAGTTCATCTCCGAGCTTGGAGTGACACCTTCCATAGATGAACCAGTCCTGTTATACAGTGACAGCACTGGTGCCATAGCTCAAGCAAAGGAACCACGAGCACATCAGCGCACCAAGCACATACTGCGCCGGTTTCATCTTATTCGAGAGATAGTAGACCGAGGTGACATAAATCTTCAGAAGATTGATGGAAAGGAAAACCTAGGTGACCCATTTACTAAAGCACTCAGCATCAAGGAGTTTGACAACTATAAGTTGAAGATGGGTATTAGATACTGTAATGAGTGGCTTTAGGCTAAGTGGGAGTTTGTTGGGAATTGTATCCTAAAGCCAATCATTTGATGATTGTGCTGATGTAAATTGTATATAAATTGATATATTAATAAAAGTTATTTGGCAGTTTATTCATTACAAGAACATCTTCTTAAAACTCCTAATAGTAATGAAGCCCTCAGGATCTTCCTTCACGATAAAGGAGGATTTATCTTTGAAGGTCCTTAAAAGAGTTCGCGACCAAATGATATACTATGACAGGGCCATAGTACTATCAATTATAGGACGTTGTATATCATATTTGTTGGTTGTCCTCTTAACCAAGGAGTGTAGAGACACTGGTATGACATACAGGTGAAAGTGTAGGAGTACATTTCACCGAACGTGACTCATTTCCGGATACTCTACTGTCAAGAGTTAATCCGAGAAGATATAGGTATAAGTATCCTTCAGACCTGAAGATCACAACCAGTGGCTTACAAGAAACTCATTGTACTTAGGTGCCGGACCACCTGGATTTCTAATCCAGCTACGAAAGGTTACTGGGTGCAGTCAAGTACTTGTGGTAGTCAGTTGTGGATCAAGATGGAATTTGACCTATCCCGTTAAAAGGAGAAATGCTTGTGTTTCAATTTAGCAAGACCTTGGCCAAGGCACTTCATGTGAAAGTCACATGATCACTAAAATTGAAATCACTTTATGGATTTGCTGTTTAGAGTTGACAGGCTCTTAAGCCATCCTTAGCATTTGTGGTCAAGAGGATGAATTATACGGTAACTGTTTCTTAGGGTTCTTGGAGTTTGCTCGGCAACTCTTCGACCTATCCGGACGTCGGGTTCCATTGCTAGATGGGCACATCGATTAGTATAGAAAATTATTTCTATGCTACCGGCTTAGGTTCGAACCTAGAGAGTCACACGCATAGAAGTTTCCTAGGATGATCTATTTGCTGATCAACGATTGAGAATCGTATATGATTTAATTAATCAATTTGATTGATTGAATTATCTCAATTGGATTAAGTACAAGTGAATAAGATTCAATTTGGTTTAAGTCTACTAGAAGGACTAATCAATTTCAAATATTGATTTGAAATTAGATTTGATTTGGATTTAAATAGATTCAGGATTAGCCAAATTTGATTTGGGCTAGGACCATGATCTATATTGGTTTAATCCAATAAATTCAAATTAGCTTAAAACCAAAAATCCAAACCCCATGTGTGAAAAAGGTTTTCTCGCATGATGAGATAACTAAAATCTCATCTCATGAGAAATTAAATTCTCATGCAGAATTTAATTTATAACTTTTAGTCTTCTTCAAATGATTCCCAAGTTCAAGAAAAATAAATTTTGCTAAAAGGTGCCTCTTTGGAAGAGCACTCCACACAACTCTCCGTGCATTGACAAGTGTGTGAATTAATGTGCCTCTTTGGAAGAGCACTCCACACAACTCTCCGTGCATTGACAAGTGTGTGAATTAATGTGCCTCTTTGGAAGAGCACTCCACACAACTCTCCGTGCATTGACAAGCGTGTGAATTAATGTGCCTCTTTGGAAGAGCACTCCACACAACTCTTCATGCATTGATAAGTGTGTGAATTTAATATGTCTCTTTGGTTTTCACAAAAACAGCGGAATTCTAAATGTTAGAATTCAATAGGCTGGCTAATATGAAACTATAAATAGAGGACATCCCTCACCAGATAACACAACACAAGATCAAAAGAGATCAAAAATTCTAAACAGTTAGAACCAAGTGTTACAGTTCTAAGAGTTAGAACAGAAAATTCTGGTGTGATTTTAGTGTTAGCAAAAGCTTGGTGGATCTTGGAGGAAGATTCAAGTGGAAGAATTCAAGATCAGCAAAATTATTTTTCCGCGAGCTAGCACTCCCGGGAATCCGATCATTCGGGGGCTTCGCGTGGACAATACTAGAGGCCGGACGATTGAACGGCTGCAGAGCACAAAGGATTTACCTACTGTTCTTAAGGTGAGTGATTTGATCCTTAGATCTTAAGGCAGGCTTCAAGATGAGTAGTATGACTTCTCATCTTGAAGATTAAGATATGATCTTAATTATTTAATTTATATGCAATACTTAGATCAAACGATCTTATAATATAAGGCAAAGATATGATCTTGATGCATGTTAGAAAGATTAATATGTAATCTTTAAATTTCCGCATTGATAATTGTTATCAAATTTTAAAATATGCATGCCTCGGGGATTAACTCTCCCAACAAATGGTATCAGAGCAATGGTTTCTTATTGATCTAATTTATTGCATGTAAATTAATGTTCTTATTAATTGTGTAATTATGGCTAAAACTAATCGCAAGGCTATATGGTCACAGATGGATTGAAAATCCAAATTACCCATTCAATGAGGTATTCTGTGACATATTGCCGTGCTATTGTTTTATCATTGATGCTCAATCCAAAGATAATTTAAATTGAGCTTATGCATCAAAACATAGATTACACGCACTCTCAAAAGATGTTTTATATTTGATACATATTGATGTTGTATAAAAGCATGATATTTGCATGTTTAGTATAAAACATAGATATGATATATGATGGCATGATGTCTATGTTATGAAACATACAAATATTTATGAGAGTCTAATTTGAATGTCAAATGTTAATTCATAATCTCTTTAGATATGATCTAAATATAGGAATTATGAGTAGTAACATAATACATGTGATGCTTGATTGAAATATATGACATGTAAACATGAAATATATTTAATCTTTTGGGTTAGCTAAATCGGGTCCATAAAGGGTTAGACCCTAAGGTTTAAATCAACTGGACTAAAAGAGTATTTGAACAAATCTAATTAGATTAGGTTAAGAATGCTCTAAATCAAACAATAGTTGTAGTTGATCATGTCCTTCTCTTTGATTAAACCAAATGGAAGTAGATTAGGCTCCGTGGTTGAGCATGAATCTCTTAGATGGTCAAATCAGAATTGGTTAACCATATGATGTCAAGGTGAGTTGGCAAGTTGCTCTAGGATCAACGATCGAATGGTTTTTAATTGGGAGCTACTCGTATTGATGCGTCTTTAACGAGTTAATGGCATATCCCTCCCATCGATCTCACTCACCTGGTCAATGTGGTGAACCATTTATGATTCAGATCATTTACCTGATTCGGGTTGACCCATGCCTGTAAGGAAATCAGTCTGACTGATTTAGGTGCCACTTAACCTGACTTAATCTTGTTTCATTCTACCCATTTCATACATTCAGTGGGAGAACTTGATTAGTCAATTTGTCTTCAAATTATAAAATCCTCTAAAATTATTAGGTCCTTAAAATGAAATAGTTATATGATAACTAGATCATAGCCTCCCATTAAGGTGGGTGATAATGAGTCCGATGTCTTGATAATCATTGGAGGCACTCCATGCCTGGTGCTTGTCAACCATCGGAATTATCATTCATTATATGATAAGTCAGCGTAACTATTAAATAGACAGTCAGGTGAGCCGAGCTTCACTCGGGCTTGGTTGTCTATTGATAGGTTACACTGATTATATCATTTAATGGTTGGACCTAACCAGAACTTTCAGTGGAGGCACTCCATGCCTGCTGAAGAGGTACATGGGGCAAAACTGAACACTAAGAATTGTTTTGGAAAACAATTGGTTTTGAACCTACTCTTAGATGCATATGGGTTGGCCAAGCTTCACTTGGGCCTGTATGTAGTCTATGTAGATCTTAGTGCCCGCTAAAGAATTAAGAATAATTCTTCGAATTGGGGTGTAGAGGCTGCCAATTTAAACAAAATAGTGGGAGAATCTTTAGACTAAAGTCCAAGTCTTTAGACTGAATCAATTTATATACTAATAAACTTTAGTTTTTTCTTATGCAGAAAATGGCCACTAATTTATCATTAAGGTCCCTATTGGATAGTGACAAGTTGAATGGTTCAAATTTCAATAGCTGGTTTAGAAAACTTAAGATCGTCCTTGAGCATGAGAGGATTCTATATATTCTTAATAATCCTGCACCAAAGATACCTGATGCAAACACACAAAGTTCTGAGAGAGACACTTATCAGAAGTGGCTCAATGATAGAACTAGCATACGTTGCATCATGCTAGCAGCAATGAACGATGAATTCGGTCGCCGGTTCGAGAATGCTCAGCCAGAAGAAATCATTCAAGCGTTGAATGAATCTTTCGGCACACCTGACGACGTTGAAAGGCACAAGACTAGTTGTGCTATTTTTAATGCTCGAATGAGGGATGGATCTCCTGTCACTGATCATGTATTGTACATGATCGAGAAGATAGAACTGCTAAGCAAGCTCGGCTTTCCCCTACATGAGCAGTTGGGAAAAGATGCGATCCTGAATTCCTTGCCTCCATCCTTCCGACCTTTCCTTACTCATTTTCGAATGACAAAGCCTGCAGTCAACTACCACGGTTTATTGGGGTTGTTACAGAACTTTGAGAAGGATAACCAGCTCTCTAAGGGTTTGGTTAATGTGGTTGAAGGATCTAAGGTAGGGCGTCAACCCTTTGGGAAAGGGAAGAAGAAAAAGAATAAGAAAAAGGTGCAACATGCTAGGACATCTATAAGGGGTCAGATGCAGAAGAAGAAAGTTGATAAAAGTCAAGCTGAATGCTTTCATTGCAAGATGCAAGGGCACTGGAAGAGGAACTGTCCTCTTTACATTGCCACACTTGATCCAAACAGGCCAAAGAAGAAAAAGGGCAAGATGTTGCTCAACAAGGTATTTATATGATAACACCTTGTAATTTTTCTGTATATGATAATCAGACCTGGGTATTGGATACCGGGAGTCCTTTTAACATTTGCAATTCATTGCAGGGACTACAGGTCACTAAAAGATTTGAGGACAATGAAAGATTCCTTAATGTCGGCGATGGAAGATTAGTTCCAGTTCTGGCATTAGGAGTTCTTGAAATAGTTTTCAATAGAAATGTCATTATACTAAATGATTGTCATTTTTGCCCAACGTTCTTGTTGAACGTAATTTCTGTAGGCCTTCTGGCCAAAAGTCATTATGAAATTTCAATAAAGGATGTTACTTTGAATATCATTATGAATGGAGTCACTGTAATGACTGGCATTTATCTAATGGCATTTATATATTATCACAGCCTGTGAATGTAGTGTACAAATCAAGTAAGCGCCCTAGAACAACTGATGTCACAGACATTTATCTTTGGCACCATCGGCTGGGTCATATCAATAAGAACAGATTAAACAGGTTAACTCAGGAGGGCATCCTTCGAGTTGATGATTGTGAATCATTAACTACCTGTGAATCATGTCTTCTTGGTAAAATGACCAAGTCATCTTTTACTGGAAAAGGTGAAAGAGCTAAAGAGCTATTAAGTCTAGTACATACTGATGTATGTGGACCAATGAGCACTTGTGCCAAAGGTGGATATTACTACTTCATTACTTTTACAGACGACCTTTCTAGGTTCGGTTATGTCTATCTTATGCGACATAAATCTGAATCGTTTGAAATGTTCAAACTATATCATAAAGAAGTAGAAAAATAAACAGGAAAATGTATTAAGATCCTTCGATCAGATCGAGGAGGCGAATACCTTTCCAATGACTTTGTGACATATTTAAGGGAGAATGAGATTCTCTCCCAATGGACTCCTCCAGGAACACCACAACATAACTGTGTGTCGAAAAGGAGGAATCGAACTCTGTTAGACATGGTTCGGTCCATGATGGGTTTTGCAAGCTTGCCAATATCCTTTTGGGGATATGCATTAGAATCAGCTTGTCATATCTCAATAAGGTTCCAAGTAAGTCTGTTTCAAAAACTCCACATGAGATGTGGTATGGACATAAACTGGTAATCACCTATCTGAGAGTCTGGGGGTGTCCAGCTTATGTGAAACGTGCAAAATCAGACAAACTTGAACCCAAATCTGACAAATATTTTTTCATCGGCTATCCGAAAGAAACCAAAGGATATTACTTCTACAATACTGAAGAACAAAAGTTGTTCATTAGTAATAGAGCAGTTTTTCTTGAAAAGGAGTTCCTTAGTGAAGGAACAAATAGCTCTAATGTTGAACTTGAGGAAGTTCATCAAGTAGAAGGAACAACACAAACCAGTGAACCCTTAGAATCTGAGTTGATTAGATCAAACTCAAAACCCATTTTAGATGCACCATTAAGGCGATCTGGTAGAGTACCACATCAACCGGACAGATACTTAGGTTTTTTGGTCCAGAACGATGATCCTGTTGAACTCGATGAGAACAACGAGGATCCGATCACCTATATGGATACTATGCAAAGGACTGACTCTAATAAATGGCTTGATGCCATGAAATCCGAACTTGATTCCATGAAGGACAATAATGTATGGACATTAGTTGACCCACCCGAAGGGATAAAACCCATAGGGTGTAAGTGGGTTTTCAAGAGGAAAAAAGGTGCAAACGAAAAGGTTGAGACCTATAAAGCATGTCTGCTTGCCAAGGGGTATCGTCAACGTTATGGTATTGACTATGATGAAACGTTTTCTCCTGTGGCAATGCTGAAATCCATTCGGATTATGCTAGCTATAGCAGCACACTTAGATTATGAGATTTGGCAAATGGATGTTAAAACCGCTTTTCTAAATGGTGATTTAGAAGAACAGGTGTATATGATACAGCCTGAAGGTTTTATATCTGAAGACAAGTCTAAAGTGTGCAGGCTACAGAAGTCTATTTATGGACTTAAGCAAGCATCTAGGAGTTGGAACATACGATTTGATAAAGTGATCAAATCTTATGGCTTTAGTAAGAAGAAAGAAGAACCTTGCATTTATAAATGGACTAACGGTTTCGTTATTGTATTTCTTGTATTATATGTGGATGACATTCTCTTAATCGGGAATGATGTTCCTGCATTACAAGGAATAAAGACATGGTTATCATCACAATTCTCCATGAAAGTTCTGGGAGAAGCATCATACATCCTTGGGATGAAGATCTATAAAGATAGATATAAGAGGATGCTTGGTTTATCCCAATCTACGTACATTGACACAGTGCTAAAGAGGTTTAGCATGGAGAATTCCAAGAATGGCTATCTTCCGATAGGCCATGGAATTCATCTTTCTAAGAAGGATTGTCCGACAACTCCTAATGAAAGAGAACGTATGAGTCGAATTCCATATGCTTCGGCAGTAGGATCGATTATGTACACCATGACATGTATAAGACCAGATGTGGCATACTCACTAGGAGTAGTGAGTAGATACCAATCTGATCCAGGAGAAAAACACTAGGAAGTTGTTAAGATGATCCTTAAGTATTTGAGAATACTAAGGACCAGTGGTTAGTCTATGAAGAGTCTGATTTGAAACTTGTTGGATATACTGATTCCAGTTTCCAATCAGATCATGATGATAGCAAAAGTGTATCGGGTTTCGTGTTTATCCTAAATGGTGGAGCTGTTTGCTGGAAAAGTTTCAAGCAACATACAGTTGCAGATTTGATGTACGAGGCAGAGTACATCGCTGCATCAGATGCTGCGAAAGAAGCTGTGTGGCTGTAAAAGTTTATCTCTGAGCTTGGAGTGGCACCTTCCATAGATGGACCAGTCCTATTGTACAGTGACAGTACTGGTGCTATAGCTTAAGCAAAGGAACCACGAGCACATCAGCGCACCAAGCACATACTGCGTCGATTTCATCTTATACGAGAGATTGTAGACCGAGGTCACATAAATCTTCAGAAGATTGATGGAAGGGAAAACCTAGGTGACCCATTTACTAAAGCACTCAGCATCAAGGAGTTTGATGACTATAAATTGATGATGGGTATTAGATACTGTAATGAGTGGCTTTAGGCTAAGTGGGAGTTTGTTGGGAATTGTATCCTAAAGCCAATCATTTGATGATTGTGCTGATGTAAATTGTATATAAATTGATATATTAATAAAAGTTATTTGGCAGTTTATTCATTACAAGAACATCTTCTTAAAACTCCTAATAGTAATGAAGCCCTCAGGATCTTCTTCACGATAAAGGAGGATTTATCTTTGAAGGTCCTTAAAAGAGTTCGCGACCAAATGATATACTATGACAGGGCCATAGTACTATCAATTATAGGACATTGTATATCATATTTGTTGGTTGTCCTCTTAACCAAGGAGTGTAGAGACACTGGTATGACATACAAGTGAAAGTGTAGGAGTACATTTCACCGAACGTGACTCATTTCCGGATACTCTACTGTCAAGAGTTAATCCAAGAAGATATAGGTATAAGTATCCTTCAGACCTGAAGATCACAACCAGTGGCTTACAAGAAACTCATTGTACTTAGGTGCCGGACCACCTGGATTTCTAATCCAGCTACGAAAAGTTACTGGATGCAGTCAAGTACTTGTGGTAGTCAGTTGTGGATCAAGATGAAATTTGACCTATCCCGTTAAAAGGAGAAATTCTTGTGTTTCAATTTAGCAAGACCTTGGCCAAGACACTTCATGTGAAAGTCACATGATCACTAAAATTGAAATCACTTTATAGATTTGCTGTTTAGAGTTGACAGGCTCTTAAGCCATCCTTAGCATTTGTGGTCAAGAGGATGAATTATACGGTAACTGTTTCTTAGGGTTCTTGGAGTTTGCTCGGCAACTCTTCGACCTATCCGGACGTCGGGTTCCATTGCTAGATGGGCACATCGATTAGTATAGAAAATTGTTTCTATGCTACCGGCTTAGGTTCGAACCTAGAGAGTCACACGCATAGAAGTTTTCTAGGATGATCTATTTGTTGATCAACGATTGAGAATCATATATGATTTAATTAATCAATTTGATTGATTGAATTATCTCAATTGGATTAAGTACAAGTGAATAAGATTCAATTTGGTTTAAGTCTATTAGAAGGACTAATCAATTTCAAATATTGATTTGAAATTAGATTTGATTTGGATTTAAATAGATTCAGGATTAGCCAAATTTGATTTGGGCTAGGACCATGATCTATATTGGTTTAATCCAATAAATTCAAATTAGCTTAAAACCAAAAATCCAAACCCCATTTGTGAAAAAGGTTTTCTCGCATGATGAGATAACTAAAATCTCATCTCATGAGAAATTAAATTCTCATGCAGAATTTAATTTATAACTTTTAGTCTTCTTCAAATGATTCCCAAGTTCAAGAAAAATAAATTTTGCTAAAAGGTTCATCTTTGGAAGAGCACTCCACACAACTCTCCGTACATTGACAAGTGTATGAATTAATGTGCCTCTTTGGAAGAGCACTCCATACAACTCTCCGTGCATTGACAAGTGTGTGAATTAATATGCCTCTTTGGAAGAGCACTCCACACAACTCTCCATGCATTGACAAGCGTGTGAATTAATGTGCCTCTTTAGAAGAGCACTCCACACAACTCTTCATGCATTGTTAAGTGTGTTAATTTAATATGTCTCTTTGGTTTTTACAAAAACAGCGGAATTCTAAATGTTAGAATTCAATAGGCTGGCTAATATGAAACTATAAATAGAGGATATCCCTCACCAGATAACACAACACAAGATCAAAATAGATCAAAAAATTCTAAACAATTAGAACCAAGTGTTACAGTTCTAAGAGTTAGAACAAAAATTCTTGTGTGATTTTAGTGTTAGCAAAAGCTTGGTGGATCTTGGAGGAAGATTCAAGTGGAAGAATTCAAGATCAGCAAAATTGTTTTTCCGCGAGCTAGCACTCTCGGGAATCCGATCATTTGGGGGCTTCGCGTGGACAATACTAGAGGCCGAACGATTGAACGGCTGCAGAGCACAAAAGATTTACCTACTGTTCTTAAGGTGAGTGATTTGATCCTTAGATCTTAAGGCAGGCTTCAAGACGAGTAGTATGATTTCTCATCTTGAAGATTAAGATATGATCTTAATTATTTAATTTATATGCAATACTTAGATCAAACGATCTTATAATATAAGGCAAAGATATGATCTTGATACATGTTAGAAAGATTAATATGTAATCTTTAAATTTCTGCATTGATAATTGTTATCAAATTTTAAAATATGCATGCCTCGGGGATTAACTCTCCCAACAGTTTGGCACTCGAACGTCCATTGAAAGTTCTTGGCGGATCGGAGATCTTTGAAAAGGGAAGGCATTTCTCAGCCGACCGAGCCACGAAGCGGTTTAGGGCCGCGATCCTTCCTGTCAGGTGTTGGACCTCTTTGACAGATGTTGGGGGTGCCATTTGCTGAAGGGCTTGGATCTTCTGCGGATTAGTTTCAATGCCTCGATGAGACACCATGAAGCCCAGAAACTTCCCCGAGCTGACACCGAAGGCACACTTTGTGGGATTGAGCTTCATCCGATACTTTCGGAGCGTCGCAAAGCTCTCAGAGAGATCTTCGATATGCTGGGAGGCTTCCTTGCTTTTAACCAGCATGTCATCAACGTAAACCTCCATGTTCTGACCGATCTGCTCCTTGAAGACTTTATTTACTAGCCTTTGGTAAGTGGTACCTACATTCTTCAGACCGAAAGGCATAACATGGTAGCAATAGGTACCTCGGTCGGTTATGAAGGCGGTCTTTTCCTCATCCTCGGGTGCTATCTGAATTTGGTTGTAGCCTGAGTATGCATCCATGAGGGTCAGCATCTGATGACCGAAGGTGGCATCCATGAGTTGGTCGATCCGGGGGAGAGAAAAACTGTCCTTCAGGCAAGCTTTATTGAGATCGGTGAAGTCGATGCAAATCCGTCATTTGCCGTTCGACTTCTTTACCATAACAACATTGGACAGTCAGCTTGGATAATTTACCTCCCGAATGAAGTTTGCCTTGATGAGCTTGTCGACTTCCTCTTCAATAGCTCTCTGCCGGTCAGGGGCGAAGCTTCTTTTCTTCTGCTTCATGGGCCGGGTCATCTCGTCCGCGTTGAGATGGTGGACGAGGATATCCGGGCTGATCCCGGGCATGTCCGAGGCTGACCAAGCGAACACATCGGCATTCCTTCGGAGGAAATCGATCAACTCCAGTCGGGGCTACTCCTTTAGTAGCGACCCGATCCTTATGGTTCGGTCGGGCCGAGCTTCGTCCAATGGCACTTCCTCCAGCTCTTCGGCTGGTTCTCCTCGCTGCTCGGCGAAATCCTCCCAAGTGTCTAGTCCGTCGACCTCGGGCAATCTGGATTGCAGTCTAGCGACAAAACACTGCCGAGCTATAGCCTGGCTTCCCCAAACCTCACCTACCCCTTGCTTGGTAGGGAACTTCATGACAAGATGCGGGATGGAGACGATGGCTTTGAGAGATATTAGGCCGGATCTTCCCAATATAGCATTGTAGGGCGACCGAAGCTTGGTCACCAAAAAATCTGCATACACAGTGGCCACGCGGGGCCAGGTCCCTGCACGGACCGTCAAGGTGACGATCCCCTCCGGGACAATGATATCGCCGATGAACCCCATGAGGGTGGAGTCCACGGCTCAGAGATTCTCCATGAGAAGCTTCATCTTCACAAACACATCAAGATACAAAACATTGATGAAGCTTCCACTATCAATTAGAATTTGGCTTATATCATAGTTGTTCAAATTAAGAGATATAACTAACGCATCATCGTGCGGGAACTGTATCCACTGGAAGTCATCATTGGAGAAAAAGATCTCATCAGGCCGTGCTTTCTTCGATGTCGGGCCTTCTTCATCGTCCCTCCCGCCTGAGGACTTCCGACCGCCTCGATCACATTAATGTGGCCGGCAACCGGAGGATTTGGAGGAGGAGGAGGCTACTGCTAGGGCTCGGGCTGATGATCGCCTCCGTTTCTAGGCTCGGGGGATCCCCTGAAACGGTCTAGTCTGCCCCGCTGGATGAGCCTTTCGATCTCATTCTTCAGCTGCCAGCACTCTTCAGTGTCGTGGCTGTGGTTGTAGTGGTAGCGGCAATATTTGGCAGGGTCCCTGTGGGCAGCATTCCCCCGAAGAGGAGGAGGTCGAGGAAGCTGGCGCTCGATCTCCGTGAGGATCTCCGCTCTTGGAGCAGTGAGCGGAGTGAATCGGTTGAACCTCCTTGGAGGGCTCCGGGTGCGGTTCCTTGGCGGCGGCGAAGGAACCCTCTGACGGTGAGGCGGACTTGGCTGGCGAGCGGGCCGGTGCTTATCTGAGCCCTTGGGCTCCTTCTTCTTTGTCAGCTCGGCGCGGGCAGATCTTCGATACTCCTCGACCCTGACATACTTGACTGCTAGAGCCATCATGTCGGAGAGGTTCCGGGGGTAACTGACTTCCAGCGCCAGGTAGAAGTCACTTTCCTTCAATATTCCGCCAGCTAGGGTGGACATGGCCACCTCATGATTAAGGTAGTCCACTTCCAGCATGGCCATGTTGAAACGGCCGAGATACTTCTTCAGGGACTCCCCCTCTCTCTGCTTAACCTCAGAGAGGGAGTCGGATCTCCGTCGGTGGCGGCGACTGCTAACGAACTGGCTGATGAAGAGGTGGCTCAGCTCATCGAAAGAACTAACGGAACCTGGTTTCAGAGCATTGAACCAGGTTCGGGCGAATCCCCTGAGGGTGGAGGAAAAGGCGCAATAGAGGGTCGCGTCCGATGCTCCGTGGAACATCATTATTGATCGAAAGCTGCTGAGCTGATCGTCGGGATTGGAGGCCCCATGGTAGGGCTCAATGGCAGGCAACTTGACATGGGAGGGAATCACTTCCTCCATGATCTCCTTAGAGAATGGAATGCCATGCTCTGCCTTATTCTGGAGCGGGTGGGCCTGCTTGGTGGCGTCTAGCTCTCGACGCATTTGTTGGAGCTGGCGGTGAATCTCCTCGTCAGGAAGGGCAGAAGGTGCCGGACGAGGAGAATACTGAGACGGTGTTGAATCATGGCGAGAGTACACTAGGGAGAGATATCGGGCCCGTCGAGATCTAGGGAGATCCCTTCCGCGGGCTCGATGGGGAGCTGGCTCGGCTTCCCTGGGATGGCGAGGGGGGTCCGCAACTCCATGCAGACTGGAAGAAGAGATCGTCGGATGAGCTGGGACTGCATCCTCCTCAAGAGGGAGAGGAGAAGGGGCAGCAGGACGGGGGGCTTCGGAGCGCCCCTGAATCAGGTTGGCTAGAGCCTGGACCTGCTGGACCAGTGAAGCAAACTGGTCCTGGGTCACCGGGGCCGCCGGTGGCGATGGAGTCTCTACTGGAGGTGGTGGCGGCGCAACACTGCTCACCAGATCAGGCCTTTGAGAGGCGACCTGATCTAGGGCTTCAGAGGTAGCCTTCTTTTGGTTGGCCATGGGAGGAGGTTTCTTGCAGACTGAGATCCTTGTCTCCTGGATCACAAGTTTTAAGGGACTTGAGGGCCCTTCCTCTAGCGCCAATCTGTTGTTGTCGAAATCTGTCCTCCGACTCGGGCGCGATCGGGCTTCGAGATGAGCTTCCTCCTGGGCGGACCTGCAAAACAGTCCTCACGCGAGAGGCGTTGGGGTGGCCCTCTGCGGAAGACCCTCCGATGCTCAAGTCAGTGGAGACCAGCAAACAACAAATATGGGGAGAAGGTTCCCGCTGAAGAGATCCTCCAGGGTGACCTTTCAAGAGCTCTAAGCAGAGCGTTAATGGTGGAAATGAGGGCTGAGCAGGTGTGCGAGAGAAAGATGGCGTACCTGAGGGGGTCTGAAGCTGTGGTATTTATAGAGGATCACCTGGTTGTTTGGGAGCGTCGTGGGTTTGAAAGCTGTTGAGATTCGAATCCAGTTTGTTATGATATCGGTAGGATTCGTATCCGGTTAGTTAGAGGATCGACGGCTGAGAGGGCCTGCTGATATCCCGAGGTTCAACTGTCGTATAGGCTCCAGGGCCCTAGGCAGCCGACGTGGACCCTAGGCCACTCCTGAATATGATCTCTGTTTGGAACCTTATGGGTTTAGGCTCTCCCGCGCTAGAATCCGCAGAGGTGCAGATATCGCTCGAGCTAGGTCGAACGATAAGGATAGCTCGGCTGGCGACGCCGAGAGGCAGAGATAGCTCGGCTAAAGAAGGCAAAAGACAATAGCTCGGCTCGAGAGGCCGAGAGACGATAGCTCGGCTCGAGGGGCCGAGAGACGATAGCTCGGCTAGGGCCGAGAGACGATAGCTCGGCTCGAGGGATGCAATGGTTCGGCCATATGGGTCAAGAGACGCGAGCCCCACCTTGGGAACCCTTGGCCTGGCGAGGGGTAAGGTGCCTTAAACTACCGAGGCTGACTTTATCTCTGACGGGTGTCATACAGCTAGTAGAGATCAAGGCTAACCTTAGCCATGTGCATGATTATTGATGCATTACGATTTTACCCCTCAATACTATTCATTCTAAAGAAAGTTAATGTTTGTCTAAGCCAACACTTTAATAGACGGAAAAAAAAGGCATTGCAGCACACTCTACTTTTTATGTTTTTTATATTTTAATATTAATATTTCCTGGGTTCACATACTGTTACACTTTAATATTTACAATTAGTTTAGTACTTGCACTAAAGCAGGTAATTCATTAATAAGGTAAATCATCGAAGTTCAACTTCTAACCATTTTTATTGAATGATTGTAACAGGTTACCAATAAATACCTTTTTTGTTCACAAATATTTATTGTTCAAAAATATTTCACCATTGTTTCCTAAGCCATGATTCTTATCCTTAAAACTTAAAAGTAAGAGCATAATATGTCTACCACAAAAGTCCATACATAACTAATAAATATGTAAACATCAACACAAATAAACAATATATAAAACTTATCATAAGTGGTCTCAATTATTATCTTTGAGTGCAAAGGTTTTATCAAAATCAATTCCTCCCTAGTAATTGTAACATTTAATCCTAGTCTAGCTTGGTTCCTAATGAGTACCCTATATTCATCAAGTTTGTTCTAAAAATTAATTTTGTTCTAATCATGAAAGAATAAAAAATAATTTTGTTCTAATCATGGAACAATTACCAAGTCTAAAAACTAGTGTCCATACTTTGTTTCTTTGAAATTGGACTAGTCTTTTTTTTTTTTTTTTTGTATAACTGGAACCTAGTGTTTGTAAGTTTCTGACGCTACTTATACGAGGAAGGTTAGATGATTATATAGATTCCTCATGGTTTCCTTAATTGTAATATCATGAGATGGATCTCCTTTTGGATAACTGTAGACATATCTTTATTCTTAGAAAAATCTTAAATAAGTTCAAGATTCTCCTCAATTTGGAGGTCTTCTTAAAGTTCTAAGTTCTGTTGAATTCTTTTGAAGGGAGAGGTTTCTAAACTCTTATTGGTATTTTCTCCTCTTCCATCAAAAACTTTTCATCGAGAGGTGGGATTTCAATTTGATTCACGATTCTATTCTACCACCTCACCATCCAAATTATATTTTACTTTAACTTTGCCCTTATATTATGCTTAGAGGATAATACTACTCCTAATATTAAATGTAATATAACTTTGTCCCATCATCACTAAAAGATTTAATAATAATCTATTATAATATTATATTATATAATAACATATATATTAATTTAATATTATATAATAATTTTCATTATAACAACTTCATTATAAAATTATAAAAGTTATATTAAATTTTAATATATAATACTATACAGTGATACTAATATTAACATTGTCACCATATTATAATTGTAATATTAATATTGTTATACTATAATATTAATAATACTATTATCATAAAATTAATACTGAAATATAAATGCAATTATATTTAATGTTATGGGATTAAATCTAATTTTATATTCATCAAAACAAGAAAAAATAAACACAACAACTTTCCTTATAATGTAATATTAAGTTATAATATACTATAATATTATAATTAATATAATACTTATATTAATATTATAACATCTTTCATTAAACCATATATATTCATTAAAATAAAATAGTAACATATTTTTAATAAAAATCATAAGATTTTGTTAATTAATACGACATATCTAAAAGTTAAGAGCTTTTCAAAAAAAAATCTTATATTGTAATCGATACAAATCTGAAATCATTTATTGAATAGATTGTTTTAAAATCGTTTGTCTAACACATGCGTCCAGTTCCCTGACTCAACAGTTCCTCTGTCGAAGCTTGGTGCTACTTGGGCAGGGCTCTCATTTGCTGTTAAGATCCTTCATGCTCTTAAGATCATGATTGAGGGGGATTCTATGACTGTCATTTCTTGGTTATTAGAGGAGAGCTATATAAATGGTTCCTCAAACCCGATTCTGAGGGACTGTTGGTCTATGTTGCGGGAGCTTGATTCTACCTAGATCCGCCACATTTATCGTGAGGCCAACTCGGCGACGGACTGGGTGGCGACCTTTGCTCTCAACATGCGGGTCCATGGATTTTGAAGCCAGGCGACCCATGTCCTATTCTTCTACAGTAGATCTTAACTTTTGATGTATTTGGACTGACTCATTCTAGAATTATGACCGTCCGTTTTGTAACCCAAAAAAAAAAAAAAAACATATGCGTCCAGTAAAAAATAATACAAAAATGCCATGCTGGGATCTAGCCAGGCATCTCCAATATTATTCGGAAAATATGTCCTGCTGAACTTTACTTTTCGAAATATGATTTTAAAAGAACATTAAAAATAAGCGAGGATCCCTAACTCGCCCTCCAACTAAAGCACACGCTAACTTGGCCTTCACTCGGACGGTCCCTCCAGCATTCTCAGTTCCCTTCAAAGGCAGCAGAGATACAGGGTGAGGATATGTTGAGGGATCTAAGAGAGTACATTTTGGAAGGCGATGTTTCCTGATTCCTAAGACTCGACTTCTCCTCCCATCTCGGAGAGAGATGGAGAAAAAAAAAACGGTGGTAATGCCTGTGGCTCTACGTATCACCAGGAAGTTCTGACACGTGCTAAGGAAGGATCGCTCAATGGCCTCAAATGTTGGCGGTTAATGGGTGGAAAAAAACCGGTCAGTTCTTATTATTCAAGAACTATTTGTGTCCATTAATTAAAGATGAATCCCGTTGTTTTTCTTTTTTTCCTTCTTCCAATCGTTGATTTTGGTTTTTCTTTTCTTCGTTTCACTCTTTTTTTTTTTTTAATCCCAAAGTTTTTCTCTTTAGTTTCGTCACATGAATCCGAGGGGAGGTTCGACATCCAGAAACGATGAAACAGCCGAATCTTCTGCTTCGAAGAGGAAATCGAAGAAACCCAAATGTACATTCCCTTCTAAATCAACGCTATCCTTCTATTTCCTTTTTTTTTCCTTCTTTAATTTTGCTACATATTTTGCCCAGAGCATGGATCAATTTCTCATCGTTTTATGCTATATTGATTATAAATTTCCTTCAATGCTTACATTTTCTTCCAATTTGAGGTTGTGAAACCATGCTATTCATTCATTGCATTGTCATATGAATTTTCGATGTCAGGAATTTAATTATTCTTTGTCTTCCAATCTCTTCTGGTTGCTCGATTATGAATTTGCGTTGCTATATCCACCTATATTACGTACAAGTTTATATCCGAAAGCAAAACTCATTTGGAGCTGTTGTAAGTTCTTCTATTAACTTCCAGGATGCTTCTAGCTTCTTTTCTCCTTTTTTTTTTTTTTTCCTCCTTTTTTTTTTTGACTTCCTTTTCCTCTCCCTCTCCCCCTTCCCCCCTCATCCTTCGAGAAAATGTCACATTTTTAATCAATTTGGGTCATACCCATTCATAGAAAAGAACATGTTGGATTCATTACTTGTTTGCATTTGTAAGTCTAAATAACGACAAGACATTGGTTTTCTTTTTCAGAAATACGAATCAAACCGCTAACATAAGACATTTAAATGTTTTAATTACTCAATTTAGATATGTTCCGTGCAATTCTATAATTTGGATATGTACAATTTCAAGATTTTGCTTTCATTCCTGTCATTATAACTGCAGTGTAGCTGGATTGTAAGTTACTTTTTTGTTTGACTATATTTGCTCCCTCTGAAAGATAACAAGCAAAAAGGCACACGCAATTCACATTAATAATTCACATGAATAAAGAGAATAAGAAACTGAAATATAGGAAATAAAGAAAAACAAAATGAGGAGGGGAGAGAATATTAATAAACCCATTGGTGTTTGTTTCCCTGGAATTTCTTGGGACATGAGAAAGAAGGAATCTTAATTTATTAAATCACTGCTTTATAATTTTAAAACTTTCTATTCCAGCTCATCATGTCTAGTCCATATATTATTTTTTTTAAAAAAAATTAGAACCTGAATATATCTATCACTTTGCTTTAATTATTTATGTGTACTTTTTCACTTCTTGCTACAAAATCAAATAACCGATCATTTTTTAAGCGTACATCTTGCAGAATCTTTAAAAGCATCAAATAATAAGAAAATATACTATTTTTTCAGTTTAAGGGATGAACAGTAGGGGCTTTTTATAATTTTTGAACGATAAAAAGTTATCTATGCTTGTTGATGCTAGATCACTCTTCTTGAATGTCCACGAGCGTTCGGTCGTCTTTCCCAGCGAGCTCGGAATCCTCTGACGAGCTTCTTGCGCCTGAAAGCCTACAAAAAGTTTCGAGGACCGAAGATTCTGATGAAAACCCTTCGACTCAAGTCAGTGCTCTGGGCAACAGCCGTGAGCTTGAGAAAGCTTGAAAGAGAATGAGAGAGGCTCAGAGAAGAGCTCTCTCTGTGAGCGTTTGAGAAAGCTTGAAAGAGAAGGAGAGAGGCTCAGAGAAGAGCTCTCTCTGTGAACGTATGAATGAGCGTTTAGGAGTGTAGTAGTTGTTCGAGTTACCTGGTCGGGGTCCCTCTTACCCTTTTTATAGATATGTGGAGTCTATCTGGTTTGAGTGGTTAAGGCCTCATAATGATAACTTTTATGGGTGAATCCGTGAGACTTGAGGTGCTGTCATTTGTCAGAGCATTTAAGGCAGCATTAATGTGGCAACAATGGCAGGGGCTTGCTTCCTTCTTTGGCATGTCATAGCCATGAGCCACATTCTGTCAAAGTGGGTGGCCTCATAGTTTGGTGGGTCAGGTCTCGTCATAGTATGTGGCCATGGCAGGTTGCTGTAAGTTGTTGCAGGTTGGCAGGACATGGGTAGCTGCCACAAAGTCATAGCCGTACAAACAATGGCGGACTGTACGATGTCAGTTTGGACTTGAGGCCGAGAACCGAAGGTAGCCTGGTGTCGGGGACAAGACGATGCCGAGACTGATGGGAATTATGTATACAAGATATGAATCTAATTCATAAAAACATTGCGGAATGTATAAAATAAAATTCCCAGATGCCCAGGATCCTTAGGAACAGATTCATTAAATCTCAAATAAAATCTAATTTTATTCATACCTGAGTCCTTTATCGATGTAGATGAGGATGAAGCCGGTTAATCCTTTGCCACTAGCCGTCCATGTGTCTGGCCTCTAACGGTGATCCATGCGGAGAAGAAGGGATGAAGACCTCCAAGGTATGAAGATGACACTACATGAAAGAGAGAGAGGGGTGCTAGCGCCTCTTGAATCCCCTTATAGAAATACAGAAGATATATCTAATCTTTTCTTCTCATGCTCTCTTTCTTGGTAGGAAGGAACCATATTTATAGGTTGAAAAGAGACGTTCAAAGATGGTAAGAAACTCCCATCATTATGGTAAGAAACATCATGATAAGAAACTTCAATGGTAAACGGAAGAAACTCCCATCTTCATGGTAACCTTAATCCAAGTGTCACAATCTCAGCCTTTGAAATTAGGAGTTGGTTATCTCATAACTACATGCCCTAATTTGTACGTGTTCATCATCGAACCGTAGAGATTCATCATGCCTCATCCCATGGGCATGATTCCATCTTCACATGGCTGAGATTGGCCATCCATACCTGAATAATCAGAGCCATCCATCACATGGATCAAGTGACATATTGGTATCCAATTATTTGTTCATCATATGCACAAATAATTTCTCCTTAACATTCCTTCTACTATAATGGATCATATCCATTATTATTTATCTTCTTTAAATTGGGTCTCACCCAATTATTAATTGATCATCTTATCTGAATTAAATCTAATTTAATTCTCATTTTAATTCATCCAAATTCTCTTAATGCGTGTGACCCATTAGGCCCTTTAACATGTTGGCAATAATCATGTCCTAATCATAGACCCTAGGAATGATTGGACAACTCTTTGTCCAAGTCAACAACATGATTATAGATCATGAGAGGCCTCTAGCAAAGCATCATGACCACCCAACTGCCAAAGGTTTTGTTGACGTGACCATCAACACCTGTCCATGAACGGTTACCGTATGATCAAATCCTTTCGTCACATATCCCAGATCAATCAGTGGTATGGAATGTGTCAACCCTGTAATTGATCTTTGTTTACTTGATCTCAGAAAAAATTGACTCATATGAATTAGAACTTCGAAACCATTTCGAATTCCAACTCAACCTTGCAAGGATTTAATAATCAATTTAATCCATCAAGTGGCCGTGGGATATAACCCTTTCTATCAAGGGAGACGAATCTGTCTTGATCAAACACCATCTTCATGTGCTTCATGTCATACCCAACCGACACCATATTTGCCACCCATGGCTAGAGCGACGTTTGGATGCCGTCAAAGCATGACATTCCACACATGAGATGCAATGAAGATCTCAAGTCAAAGGATCACTCACACCACCGTCATTAGAGATCAACCATGACACTATATAGAATATCCATATGGATCTCTGTACGGGTCATCCAATGCATCGTTACAATAACGAGCATCCACACACCTATCCAAGTATCTTCATACTTCAGCTTGTGAAATCAGCTGCTCACCCCAAGGGTGAGGATATGCAATGTGTGCTAGTCTCACGGTGTTCGATGGTGTCCAGTCCCATCTACACATCGACTAGGGAAGTTTAAAGAATCGAACCATAACGTGCAATTTGAATCTCACAATTTGTAATCTCTATTACAAATTCCATATGCACGGTTCACATTCTTTTGGACTTTATCTCACAGACATATATCAAATAAAAGACATCTGGATAGATAAAGAAACCATTTTATTTGATATTCATAGAATGTATACATCATCAATCCAATTGGATCTAGGGCATACACTAACAATCTCCCACTTGCACTAGAGCCATTCACCCATGTATTTAATACCGAGTGACTTAACATGATTATCATGCTTCTGTTGCGGCAGGGCTTTAGTGAGCAGATCAGCTACATTATCCTCAGTGGGGACTCATTCTATTTTTACATCATTTCTACCAATAATCTCTCTAATTACATGGTATCTCCTGAGTACATTTTGGACCTCTGATGAGACGTTGGCTCCTTAGCTTGCGCAATAGCTCCATTGTTGTCACAATACAAGTGTACTGGATCAGCAATGCTTGGAACCACACTAAGTTCAGTGATGAACTTTTTGATCCAAACCGCTTCTTTGGCTGCATCTGATGCTGCGATGTACTCGGCTTCGGTCGTAGAGTCGGCAGTCATCTCCTGCTTGGAACTTTTTCAGCTGACTCACCGCCATTGAGTGTAAAGACATAGCCTGATTGAGATTTATAATCATTTTATCAGACTGAAAACTAGAATCCGTATAACCCTGAACTATGAGTTCGGGTCCTCCATAAACCAAGAACATATCCTTAGTCCTTCGTAAGTACTTAAGGATATTCTTGACGGCCATCCAATGTTTCTCACCAGGGTTTGCCTGGTATCTACTAGTGATACTCAATGCATAAGAAACATCAGGTCTCGTACATAGCATC
>UESW01003952.1:1238545-1253646 GCA_900491605.1 Calamus simplicifolius
CAAATCCATTCCTTGCTTTCGATCCACTAACTACAACCTTGGGCACCAAACCCAATTTGCTCGTTTTGGATGTCATAGACCACATTGAACCTTTTTTGCTGCGTGTTGCCGATGATGCCAACGTCGCGCGGATCTTCATTGCCGGCGAAGGCCAGGCAGGCCTGCGACACTTGAACCACGTACAGTATGCCGGTGAAGTCGACATTAAGGGTAGCCCCGCCGCCGAACACCAGCTCCACCGTCGGCACGGACACCGTGTTGTAGCCGGTGAAGTTATAGCATGTGTCCAGTATCGAGACTGACGGCGCCATCGGGTACTGAGTCATCAGCTGACGGAACCTCGATCGAAGGGCGAAGTAGGCCGAGGGCGGCAATCTGGTAATCACCGTGCCGGAGTCGATAAGCGTCCCGACGTTAGAGAACACTGTTGGACTTATTTGAAGCTTCGTACCGCCGACTTTTATTGCCACCAGATCGAGGAAGTAGAATGAAGGCTGGTCGGACTTTGTTAGCATGGGCGTGAACTGGACGTTCGACGAAGGACTACCACCTAGTATCAGGTAGCCCATCGAGCTCGATGTGGATGGAAGGCAGTAAGAGAAAACACGCCGTACTTCGACGATGACTGCGACACTAGAGATATTGGTTCACGGCCTAGACCGAGCAGACCGGCGGCCTGGCCGAAGAGCCCGCTGTTGTTGTTGCCGCAGCCGAACAAGAAATTGGACAGAACGTCCGAGGGCGTCAGTGTAAGCGTGTCACTTCCAAAGAAGCCCTTCGACTGGGACATATCGCCGTACAGGACTTGGTAGCGGCACTTCGATGCCGAGCAGGTATCGTTATAATAAGGCTTGAGCAGCGAGCATGCGAAGGAGTTGCAGGGGATGGTGGTATAGGTGGAGGATTGGGATGGGTCGAAGAGTGGCTCTTTCTGGGAGTAGCAATCAGTACTGTTGCAGGGCTCGCATTGGATCCATGTGAGGTCACTGCCGGTGTCGAAGACCACCGATAATTCGTTCTTAGGGGTGCCGAAACCGAGCTGGACGATGTAATTGCCGTTCCCAAGCGAGCTGCCTGAGCTGGCGTTGATAGTTGCGGCGAGCGAGGCGCGAGTGCTGTCTCGGTTGGAGGCGGCGGAGGTCCGGTGCTGGAGCCAGTGGACTCGGGCTTGGTCCTGCTCGAAGAGTTTGTCGTGGGATGGCTTCCTGCCGGGGTTCAGCGGTGAGCACGGGCCGTGCCGGTGGATTACTTTCAAGATGGAGGGGTTTTGATCTGTGGAATTATAATTGTCAATAGATTTAGCAAAGAAATGAAATAGGGTAGTGGACCTTCTCACCATGTTCACATGCTGCATTTAGTTCAAAAATGTGTACATACCGCATCTACTCATTAAAATGCCATGAATTATTTTTCCCCCACTCCGAACCCACCCAAAAAAAAAGCGTGATATGCGCTATATTTTCGCGAAGAGCTGGTCGCCATATTTTGTTTATATCTTTTGATATGTTGTGAATTTACCGAGTAAATTAACATAAGGAATCCTTTTGGTTAAACAGATAATTTGCACAAAATGTTTAATTTATTTCTGGCCTTTCTGGCATATGGCCTGCAAGCGCGTGCCAAATACTCGCATCGTACCTACGCTGACATGAGTTGGTTGGTCACGGATCTCATCATCCCTGCTCCTCGATAATGAAACTAGGCGCCGAAACCAGCGAAATTGCATGTCCTTGCGGTCTTTCATCGAAGTTTTTTAAAACATCAATTCTTTGTTGAGGAACTCCTGGGAGAAATTTTGAAAACCAAATGTATTTGCGTACGTAACCCGCAAATTATGTCTATAGTACTTTGAGCGAAAAGAATTATGCCAGCTTTTGCTCTCTGCAGCAGAGGAGGTAGCAGAACTGAATTTTTAACTATAATTTTGAGAAATTTTCAATGGTCAGCCATCATTCACGAACAGGACACAGATTACATGCCAAACTAATATCTTCCACATGCAAAAAAAGGTGCCTCAATATTCTCTCGATCTTTTGGGAAGAATATTCTGCCCAATCTTATACTCTGAAAAAGAAGGCCGACTCTAGATGTGTACCTTTTGGTTGGGAGCAAGCTGAGCTCGGCAGCAAAGAGCGAACCCTAACCACGTGTCGGCTTACGGTCTCTCTCCCGTAGACATGCTCAGAGTGGAGAAGAGTAAAAGCTAGAAGGAAAAAGGCACAACGAGAGCAGAGCGAGAATCGGAGAAGAGCCATGACAAAGATGAGTACGAATTCTTCAAATTAGTTGTGCACCTGGAAGGAGGAATATGAATGATTTATAGCTGTTTTTTAAACCGAATAACATTGATCATTTAAAAAATATATTTTAAATAATATTTTTTATGTTCTTCGTATAGCGACATCGGCTACTTCCTGCATCACTTAACACAAAAGTTCCGTGAATAAGCATTTTTTTTTTTTTTTGGCTGTTACGATTGTTATAAAAATATTATTTAAAATAATATTTTTAATTTTTTTTTTATAAAATTTTTATTTTTGACGCTAATGTTGCAAAGCTGGTGTCATTTAACACTTGTTAAAAAAAAGGCCTCATGTACCCATTCCGATTAGTTAGTTAACGCGTTAGGAGGTTTGGTAGTAGAGGTAGGCACCGAACCATGCCGCTCATGAAATGGTATGGTCTAGGTCCACATAGCTCATATCGGCATGACCCAGTAAACCATATAGTATCGAACTCGGAAAAAAAATTTTGCTAATCTAACACGGCGCAGCCAATAACGAGCTTGGACTGGCCCGTCGGGCTGTGCCGGCACGGCACAGGCACAGCAATGCATAGGCACTAGCTAGGCACAGCTAGCACCTAGCTTAGGCCCGATACGGTCCGTAGCCCAAAATGGACCATGGACTGTGCCGAATTTAAATTTTTTTTTACCATTCTATGCCTTATATGATCCATTTATTACTTAATCATATCAAATACAATACGATAATTTTAAAGGCATAATGAATCTGAACCATATCATGCCATGTATGATTCAGTGCCCATCTCTATTTGGCAGGTATTTCTTATGAACTCGCCTTACATTCTGATGGATTTGGTGCACGCCACTAGCGAACAAAGAAAAGTTCGGTAAGTTGACTAGCGGGGGCCTCCGTGAAATGGTGATGAGGTGGTCGTTAACGCCCCGGAATGCACCACATAGTTAAGCAGCATTGACTTGGAAGTCCGACGTCTCGGTATCTCAAAATATAATAATTAATATTTTGGGACGAAATTTTGGTATCGTACTAATTGGCTGTGGTTGCCTATCCATACAAAGATATCTTCGGTTGGAACTTTTTTTTTCCCTAATCTACACAATTTAGACAGCGGGGAATTTGTGGAATGAAAAAAAAAAAAAAATGAACCACATGCGACTGAATGCTCCGACTCTAATGCAAAGAAGAATTCTACGGCCACTGAATGCTGGCATTTGTGGAAAATCTAGAAAACAGCGCAATAGACTGAAGGGTGAACGAAAGTCTACAGCGATTACAGCGCCATCGACGGAAGGGGGCGTGACCGAGGCATTCCTCTAACCTTCAATCTATATATTCCATTATCATCCTTACAATATCTCCAATGATTTTTTTATCGTATGAGAGCGTAAATCCAGAAAGCTTTTGTCCGTCGAGAAGGCATGGCGAAAGTTTAGAAAGGTGGTTGGCGCGTTGAGGTCCCACCACGAAGACGCGGTCGAATGTGCAACGCTAGCGGCCGGTCCGATGAGAGCTGGCGTGAAAGAGGGAACGTTCAGATTAGGACAATCGTGGCGGCGCAAGCCATGTCGTCCCGTGACAATCTCATGGCTTCTTGCGTGCGCTGTGCTTGTCGTTCATGTTTTCATATATACTGTTGGCTACGTTGTGGGGACCCTGGTTTAAATATGGTTTTGAATGGTTTTCAATAATCACTAGCAGATATGGCTTTGGATGGTAGAGCCCAACGCCAGTCTGGCATGATTTGGATGATTTGATTAGCCGATGTAGATGTGAGTATGATATAGAAGTTTGGTACAGAGTTAAACTTTTAGGTAGTGTTTGAAATAGGGGATAAAAGGGGATATCCAACGGATATCCCTTCTTATTTCCAAAAGCCATAACTATAAGGGATAGCTGGGAATAAAGTTAACTGAAGGGATAATCCATGGTTAACCATGGTTAACCATGGGATATCCCCTCAATTATTTTTTAGAGAATGCAGGAATAGCTGGTTATCCCTCCAAATAATAGTAAAAAAAAGTTATCCTATGGATTTACCTTTTTGCATTTGATATGATCAATGGGATAGTCAAGGATATCCCTAGAATAGTTAGGGATAAATTCTATCCCATACACTTATCGATGGATAATATTTTTTTCTATCAAATACTACCTTAATAAAAAATTTTATAGGCAACAATAGAGCGTACAATTCCTTTCGGCTTAATCCATTTCTCTGGCTTAAAATTAAAGTGGAAAAAAAAGCTTACAATTGCTTTAGGTCCAAACTTGGAATTAAAATATTTAAAAAATTAAAAATTATACAAAACAAATCAAATTGATTCCAAAGCAAGTGACGGGTATAGAGCAGGTACAGATAATAGGATAGGTATAAATATTACATAATTTTTATGAGCATGATTATGGATATAAAATTTTATACATGTAGCACATATGAAGTGGAAATGAGTAAAGTTTTTTTTTGATGAATGCAGATGTGAAGGTACCTTCCTCCATGCCCATTCCACTCCATTGTTATCTCTAGGCATACTCTAGAATTAATAAATTTTAATTGAATTTATCATGTTTATGCTTATACTTATTCTACAACAAAATAAGTATTCCTCCTACATTTTCTGCATTGCCGTCCTCCCACCCTTCAAAAGATAAAGAAAAGAAAAGAAGAACTCCAACCATTATATTATAAAAATTAAGAATGAACAAGGGAATAGAAGCAGGAAGAGAGTTGGGATATCTTTATTTTAAGAATTTCTTCAATTCAAGGAATTTAATTCTATGATTTGAGAAACTTCGTTAATTAAAGGGATCCATATAAATCTTAATTATTTACTATTTTATATTTGTATTAAGTCAACTATTATTTACTATAACTTAGGATTCTTTTTTTTAATTGCAATAAGTTTCTCTTTTGAGTAGTAGGGTTACAACCTATAAATTCATAGACGTTGTGTGATTTTTTTTATAATAAAATAATAATATTAGTTCTTTTTTTCTTTGAAGGCCTACTCTCTTGAAGTAGTTATTTTGATGCTTGATCTTCTTGAAATGGTTACCGTAAATCTAATTCTTAATTTTATTTGTCGATACATTGGATTCATATTTACTTATATTAGAGTTATGGCAGAAGAAACTTACCTACAATAGTTTAAGAAGCATATGAAAGGTAACATAAAAAGTTTAAAATAATAATAGAGGCAAGATAGTAGAGCTACAAGAAGCTATTAATTAAAATATCTGTAATCTAGCTGAAGTGGTTGATGCTATGGCTAATTTGAAAATGATAATCGTGAGAATGTCAAAGAAAAGATTTGATCAATCTTGAACAATCAGTAAGATAACCATATTTAAAAACAAGGAACTAATCTATATACATAAATAGGGGGAATGATCGATCCAATCTTTTACAATAGAAATAATCCTAATGGTCGGATTTATTAAGCATAACAGTTTTTTTATGTTTAACCTGATCTTGGAGGCATAGAAGGTTGCCACTACTTCCTTTTACCTTGAAAAAAGGCATTACAATAGTATCAATTGATGGAAAAAAGGTTGAGGTATGATGACAAGGAAGGATTTTAAGAAAGGTCTTGCATTATTTTTAGCTCAAGCATGTACAAGGACCATATCAAAGAATTTATCAAGTTGTATTATACCTTTATGACATTTAAGTATAAATCTTATTTTGAATAACTTACTAATCATATTAAAGGGTTGACTAAGGAATATTTGTAAGTTGCTTTGTAAGTGGACATAAGAAAAAAAAAATAAAGCATGAAGTTTGTATATTCTCTAATCAGTCCTATGGCTAAAACTATTGGGTTCGCTAAATTCAAAAAACAGTAACGACTTATTCTACGTAGGCAAGGAAAGGAGAGGTAGGAAGGAGAATACGGTGAAAAAACAGAAGAAAAAAAAAGAGACAAGTGGTTGATAAGTTCTCTATTATTTTTATTTACAATGGACCGCAAGCTAAGATCCATCTCATTTATTGTTCCATTGAAACACCAACTATTCATCCAATAATAGAACAAATGAGCGGAACCACTTGGTGTTGGTGAAAAGAACGATGGGACAGGTGGTCCTCTGACCTTAAGTTAATGGGACGGCTTTGTGCATCGTCCCTGTGCATGAATGCATGCGCGGCTATTAAGCATGCGTCTATGCGAATGCACGTGCCATGACCCAATAGTTGAATGTTCATATGAGTGCATGTACCATATCGCATTAGATCATGGTGCATTTCGCACGTGTGTCCGCATGGGAACACGGCCAATGAACGTGTTCAGTGCACGCTTTCTACATTGAAGGCGGTGCAGAAAGACTTTTCCTAAATTAAGACCATTTATTATAAGATCCGAGTTATTCGGATGGAGGGCCTCCGAGAAGGTTTGCATCAAAGGTATGGGCCAAGAAAAAAGACTTGTTGTATCGTTCTCTGACATAGTAAAAGCGCATCAATATGTAATACATGTCATTAGGCATACGGTATATATCAAAATTTGTTAATTTTGGTATACATAATGGCATGGATGAAGGATCAATTTGTATATTTAACGTATGCTTATTGCATCAAAAGATGAAACAGTAAAATTTTTTCATAAGCTGAGTTAATTTGATGCCTTGAGTGCTCAAGTTTTCGTTGGAAAAATCAGTTGGCTGCCAAAGGAAAGCTATACAACAGCTAGAAGTTATGGTATCATCGTCTGTTCATCGGAAAGCAAGGCTATTTCTTTCCACAAGGTCAATGCGGTGGTTGCCTTGCTAACTACCTAGCAAGAAGAAGTGGAGATCCGCAAAAAAAGATAGGTACAAAGAAACTCTGCCTGTAAAGTACAAGGAGCTAGCGAACACGATAGTTTTTTTTTTTTTTTGGTTACAAACGGACGATCATATAATTCTAGAATGAGTCAGCCTAGATACATCAGAAGTTAAAATCTACTGTAAAATAATAGGACATGGGTCGCCTGGCTTCCATTCCCATGGACCCGCATGTTGAGCAGCAAAGGACGCCACCCAGTCCGCCGCCGAGTTGGCCTCACGATAAATGTGGCGGATCTGGGCAGAATCAAGCTCTCGCAGCATATACCAGCAGTCCCTCAGGATCGGATTTGAGGACTTATCTATATAGTTCTCCTCTAATAACCAAGAAATAACAGTCATAGAATCCCCCTCAAGCATGATCTTAGGAGCATGGAGGATCCTAACAGCAAATGAGAGCCCAGCCCAAGCAGCACCAAGCTCCGTAAAAGGAACAGTAGAGTCCAGAGTGCCATAGCCACCCGCAGCCAATAGATTACCCATCGGACCCCGAATGATGAACGCAGATCCAGCAGCTCTGTCCCGGACACTTCCATCAAAGTTAATTTGACATACCCTGGAGGGGGGCTCCCAAGAGACAAAAACCGTGCGACGGTTCGCTGTCGGAACAGCAAGGGATCCCCAGAGGCCAGAGGAGTCAAAACTAACATCATGAAAGGCAGGGGCACATTCCGAAGTCAATGATCTAATCTGCCTCATAATCCTGTGAAACGAGAATCTGTTGTCGGAGAATATAATCTGATTCCTCGACATCCATATATAGTAAGCAGTTACAGACCAAAGACCACGCTTTCTCATAGGACCGCTCCGGATATCCTGAAAGAACAATGAGCGCGAAAAATCCATTACCTCCATATCCCTAGGATAGCCCATAAGAGTCCAGATCCTTTTCGCTCTGGGGCAACAAAATATAGCATGATCCACAGATTCATCCACCTGCCTACACAGAGGACAGCTCGGCTGAATAGACAGACCCCTCCGAGAAAGAAGGAGGCAAGTAGGAAGACAGTCCCAAAGAATCTTCCAGATAAATAGCTGAATCCTGAGGATAACAGGAATCTTCCAAATCCAGGCTGCATCCTCCGTGTGCTGGGCCTGCGGCCTGTATATGTCCATAAGGTCCCTCATGGGAGCCTTGGGGAGACATGAACGCTGCCAAATCCTGGAGTCAATAGCTGAATCAGGTAAAAGAGGCATCGAGAGAATCCGACAAGAAAGCTCCTCCCCAAAAAACCGGGTCACCGAGGGAGTGTGCCAAGAGCGGGGATTTAAGGATATAAGATCCTGAACCCTGAGCTTAGGGGGAATATCCATGTTGATAAAGGAGGGCCATCGCATAAGGGGGAGCTCAGAAATCCAGGAATCATTGACAGCATCAATAGACCAGCCATCACCAATTATCCAAGAGGTATTATTTATAATGGCCTGACTATGTCTACAGATCTCCTTCCAATAGGAAGAGGAACCACGAGGCGGAATAATAATAGAACCAGAGCCCAGTCACCGTATCTCGCATGCATCACAGAACTCCATAAACTATGAGGCTCCAAAAGGAAACGCGAGGCTTGTTTGGCAAGAAGAGCTTCTCTTCTCATAATCAAGGACTGAATCCCCAGACCACCTTCATTAATAGGCATGCAGATCCTGTCCCAAGAAATTAGATGCATACCATGTCCCTCCTGCGTAGAAGCCCAAAGAAAATCTCTAAAAGATCTCTCAATCCTCCTTAGACAAGTGATCGGCAGAGCAGTATTCGAAAGGAGATACACAGGAAGAGAAGAGAGGACAGAACGAATAATAGTGATCCTAGCCATCATAGATAGACTAGTCATCTGCCACCCCTGAATACGCTGGCGGATCCGTCGCTCGATTTCTGCAAAGTCAGAACAGCGAGCCCTTCTGCCAGTAATAGGAATCCCCAGATACTTGAAGAGATCCGACCGAGTAGTGATACTTGATATCTCCATAATGGCCTCCCTAGTTGATCTAGGGGTTTGGGGCTGAAGCAGATAGAAGACTTGAGAAAATTTACCCTCTGGCCCGACGCCTGACAGTACCGCTGCATAATGGAATGAAAAGAAGCAGCATTGTCAATAGAAGCCTGCCCCAGAAGAATACAGTCATCAGCAAAAAGAAGATGAGAAATCAGAGGGCCCTCTCTCCCAGCCATGAAAGGAACAATCCGGTTCTCCTGCTGAGCAAGATGAAAGGCACGAGAAAGATCGTCAGCGGCAAGAATAAATAATAAGGGGGATAAAGGACATCCCTGCCTCAATCCCACGGAAGAGTGGAAAAATTCCGTAGGGCTCCCATTGATGAGCAGAGAAAAGGAAGGCCTCAGAATACATGCCATAATCCATTCAATAAAAAGATCATCAAAACCAAACTCCTGGAGGGTGCATTTCAGGAAGGCCCAGCTCATTCTGTCATAAGCTCTCTCCATATCCAACTTCACCGCCATGAGACTTCTTTTCACAGGGGCTCTTTGAAGATCATGCATGAACTCCTGAGCAATGAGGACGTTGTCCGATATAGAGCGCCCTTTAATAAAAGCCCCCTGCTCTATAGAGATAAGACGGGGGATCACAAGCCGAAGACGGCCTACCAAGAGGCGAGCACAAACTTTATACAGAGTAGTACAAAGGCTAATGGGTCTGAAGTGCTGCGGAAGAGAGGCGTCTGACTGCTTAGGAACCAACGTTATCAGAGTCCGGTTCCATTCCAAGGGAATTTGCTTCAGTTGGAAGACAATTTGAATGGCCTGAATTACCTCTTGTCCAATGATGTCCCAATAGTGACGATAAAATAGAGGAGGAAATCCATCAGGCCCAGGAGCCTTGTCCGGGCCGAGCTCCCAAAGGGCCTCCCGAATTTCTTCAGCAGTGACAGATCTGCAAAGCTTATCATTATCCTGTGTGGAAACCCTTCTGGACTCAGGAACCTGACCACTGGATCCCCATCAGCAGAGGAATCAGCCCATCTGGATTGAAAGAACTGGAGAAGTATATTCCGGATGGATTGGAAGTCCTCCTGACCATGCCCCTCTATGTCAACAAGTCTCCGAATCCTGTTCACAGCCCGACGCTTTAAGGTAGCCTGATGAAAGAATCTGGTGTTACGATCACAGCGAACACGATAGTTGACAAAACACGTAAAGCAACAATGGGGGGTTATTAGTAGGACAATTTAGCCTATTTCCATTTGTCAGTGAACCCGAATCTACTTTAATAGTTGATTTTTTAAAAAATAAAAGTTTTTCAAGGGCATTACTATGTTTATCCATAATCTATTTGTCTACATGTTCCATTAAGGTTGGTGTCCATCAAATTAAAATAAATAAGTAGTTATCATATTTACTATTAGAATACAAATTGTCTGAACTGTTTCTAGTGATGGTCTTTGAGCGTACATAAATATTAATACTCATCTCACAATAATGATTCGAGTCATTTGATATAATCTATCATCTCTAAATTATTTAAACATCAAAACCAATATCATATAAGTTATATACCTGATATGTCTGATCCTGCGCCGTTAGAAAGAACGACAAAGATAGCGGCAGCTGACGGGAGCCGTATCAACCCCCGAGACCTCCCTCTCGGTCTCGGGACACATGAACAGTATATCAACCCCCAAGACCTCCCTCTCGGTCTCGGGGCATGTGAACAGTATATCAACCCCCGAGACCTCCCTCTCGGTCTTGGGGCACATGAACGGTATCTCAATACCCGGTGCATGGTCAGGCTGCTCTGGGCTACCTGGCGTGCCCACATAATCCACTGCACATCCGTGGAAGAGAGTGGTCATACCTCATAACGGTGTATGATCCGTTGTATCCCTATCACTGTGCATGACCATACCCCATTACGGTATACAGACCACCACCAGCTCGTTGTTGTGCACGATCATATCCAGTGGTGGCATGCACCAAACACGACCCCAGATGCGAGACATCTATGAGGTCGTATTGGCAGGTAACTCATAATGCATCCAGTGTGTACGATGACAGTACGACCTGTCATCGTCGGCCCCGTATTTTGTCCGTTATTGAACTGGGCTCCTAAAAATCAACAATCTTGGGGAATAGAAGGGGGACATTCGAACAGGTATAAAAGCATGCTCCCGCGCTGTGAGTGAGGATCCTTGAACTCTGGTTTTCTAGTTTCTTTCTACTAGTTAAAACCCTAACTGTTTCAGCTCCCTTCTGCTGAGCAGTTCTCATCTGATCCCAAGTGACTAACTTGAGCGTCGGAGGATCCCCACCGGAGCATCCGGTCTCCGGGGACTTTTCTTGCAGGGGTCCGGAGAGAAGGACGTCCATCTTTCCCGATGCCTGAAGAAGGTGACTTGGCGTCATCAATTGGCGCGCCAGAAAGGGGGAAGGAAATAGAAAGACATCGAACCATCAATCTGCAATCTCTCTCCTCAAGCTCTTGAAGCCATGGTGACGACCCGTGCGAAGGGAGTCTCTGTCAGTTGCGCTGGGGGGCAGCTCCGAGGAGCCAATCCACTCGCGAATGCCCCCTCAGCTCTCCCGGCCAGCGTTCTGGCATCGCTGCATCCCCAGGAGGCTGGACCTTCCGCTCCTCCGGTCGATGTCCTTGCACCTCCTCCGCAACAGTTCTAGGAAGATCGATTCGCCGCCCTAGCCACGCAAGTCCAATCCCTGGCAGCGGCGGTTCAGGGCCTGCAGCAACAACAGGCGGCCCCGCAGCAGCCGGAGCCAAATCCATTAGTTCCAGGGGTGCTGCAACCCAGCCAGCATTCCTCCCGAAGGAGATCACCGGTACCGAGGGCTCATCACCATCAAGCCCCACCCAAGCCTCACCATCGGGAGGCCTCTAAGAGACACTGGTCGCCTTCTCGCCATGCTAGTGTCTCTCCTAGGCGGCGACATGGGAAGGAGGCGGAGCACCCCGCAGACATCGCCGTCACCGTTCTCTGTCCTTTGAATCTTCGGGAGAGGGGTCTTTTGATGGTCGGATAGCCCATCGAGCCGAGCATCGACTCGACGAGTATAACCAGAGGTTGGAGGAACTTAGCCGCCGGATCACCCACCTGCCAGAGACGAACTACGACAGCCGGCCTCCGCTGTCTCGCCACATCATGGAAGAGCCCATCTCCACCCGGTTCCGTCTCCCCAGCTAGATCCTTATGACGAAACCACAGACCCCCTGAAACACTTAGAAAGTTATAAAGTTCTCATGCAAGTCCAGGGGGCCACCGATTCGCTCATGTGCATCACCTTCCCAGCCACCCTGAAGAAGGCCGCTCGAGCTTGGTACTCCCGTCTGCCACCACAGAGTATTGATTCCTTCCACCAGTTGGAAGAGCTTTCTTGGCCCATTTTGATGCCTGCCAAATGATTCCAAGGGTAGCAGATAGCCTCTTCACCGTCCAGCAGAAGAGCGGCGAGTCCTTACGGGATTACGTCGCTCGGTTCAAAGAAGCGGCCCTGGAGGTCTACAATCTTGAAGATTCGGTGGCCACTTTGGCCTTGAAGCGAGGGCTCTATCCATCTCGCTTTGCGTACTCCCTGGACAAGAAGCCGCCCGGTTCTTACGCTAACTTTTGACCCGGGCCCAGAAGTATGTCCGTGCCGACGAAGCTAATTCCTCTCGGCACAAGGCAAGTGGGAGTATCCTTAGGAAACCGGCCCGCCCTGAGCCTGCTGAAGTTCGACCCCGGAAGCCCGAACCCCCTCGCCGGTTGGACAATCATCCTCGGGCTCCTGTACAAAGAGATGAACCCTACACTCCACTGCTCGCTCCCATATCACACATCTTGCTGAGATTGAAGGTGAGTCCTATCTTCAACGCCACCCCCGATGAACCCAAGGATCCCCCGCAACAAGAACCACTACTGCAGCTACCACCGGGACCACGGCCATGACACCGATGACTGTCGTCAATTGAAGAAGGCGATCGAAGATCTTATTCAGTGTGGCCATCTAGGGAAGTTCGTCTGAAGGAATAACCCAGATGCTCCAGGCCCGTCGGCGCCCCCGCTACCAACGGTCGACAATGCTCCAACAGAGATGACGGTGGCAATGATTTACTGGGGAGTAGGAGGCCCGCCAAAGAGGCCGAGAGGGGAGGGGGAGTTAGATTCTGTAATTCCTTTCTTTAAAAAGGACTTAAAGGGGGTGGTAAACAAAAATGATGACAGCGTCGTCGTGTCCATGACGATCGCTAAACATCCTATAAAGAGAATTCTAGTTGATAGTGGGAGCTCTATGGATGTTTTGAACTATGATGCTTTTATTCGCATGATCCTATCGCCCGATCTGCTCTGGCCCGTCGTCACGCCCCTGATGGGGTTCACTGGAGATTTTGTGAAAGTCGAGGGAAGGTCACTCTCCCTGTTATGGCTGGCACAACCCCGCATCAAAGTACGGTTTTTATAAACTTCTTAGTGGTTTGAGTGCCCCTTGCTTACAACGCGATCCTTGGAGGCCCGGGCTCAATCTTTTGGATGTTGTCATATCCACTAAGAGGCTCCTCGTGAGGTTTCCTACCAGCGAAGGAGTCGGGGAGATATGGGGAGAGCAGAATCCGCCCTCACTTTGCTACCACATGGCCCCTAGTTCGCAGGGGGGCACCTGCGCCAGTACCTGAGACGCTGGATCCTCGAGACCTGGAGAGAAGAGGAGAGCCAGCCGAGCGCCTACTTACTTTCCCCTCGGGGGACCCAACGAGGACAATCCGGATTGGAGCCCTACTCCCGGAGGAGGCTCGTGACCAACTCCTCACCTTTTTGCGAGCCAATGCAGATGTCTTCACCTGGTCGGCATCCGATATGCCAGGTATTCCAGAGAGGTGATTACCCACCAACTTAACATTAGGTCGGAGTACTGACCTATCCGGCAGAAGAAAAGGAGTTTCGCCCTCGATCGACAAAAGGCCGTATGAGGAGGTGCGGAAGCTACTGGCGGCCGGTCATATCCGTGAGATGTACTACCCGGACTGGCTGGTGAATGTCGTGATGGTTCGCAACGCCAGTGGAAGCTGGAGGATGTGCATGGACTTCACCGACCTCAACAAGGCATGCCCCAAAGACAGCTTATCGTTACCCCGGATCGACTAGCTAGTGGACGCCACGTCCGGGCATGAGACCCTTAGTTTCATGGACGCATTCTCGGGGTACAATCAGATCAGGATGAACCCGGCAAATGAAGAAGCCACCTCTTTTGTTATAGAAAAAGGGATTTACTGCTACAAGGTGATGTCGTTTGGGCTGAAGAATGCCGGAGCCACCTATCAAAGGTTGATGAATAAGGTCTTTGAGGACCAGATCGGGCGTAACATGGAGGTGTACGTGGATGATATGCTATCCAAGAGCACCAGTGCTATGATCATGTTTGCCGACCTCGAGAAGACCTTCAACAACCTGCGCCGGTACCGGATGAGGCTTAACCCCCACAAGTGTGCCTTCGGAGTGGCAGCAGGTAAGTTTCTGGGCTTTATGGTAACCCAGCGAGGGATTGAAGCCAACCCTGACAAGATCAGGGCTATCTTAGATATGAGGCCCCCAGCTAATAAGAAGGAGGTGCAACGCCTAACCGAGAGGGTGGCGGCTTTGAGTCGTTTCATGTCAAGATCGTCAGAAAGGTGGCTGCCCTTTTTTAAGGCGCTGCGCAAGGTCAATGGCTTCGAGTGGACAAAGGAGTGTCAGGATGCCTTCGAAGAGTTAAAGCAATTTCTATCCACTCCCCCGTTGTTGTCCAAGCCAAAGAGTGGGAGGAGCTCTTCCTATACCTCGCAGCCTCCCCAGAAGCCGTCAGTTCTATGCTCATGCGCATGGATGTTGATGGAGTGCAGAGGCCGGTCTACTACACCAGTAAGATACTTCATGATGCCGAGACCAGATACTCTAGAACCGAGAAGATCATTTTTGCCCTTATGGTCTCTGCCCAACGCTTCTGACCCTACTTTTAGGCTCATCCCATCGTGGTGCTCACATACCAACCTCTTCGGACCATCTTGTCTCGTCCTGACACCTCCGGTCGGCTAGCCA